>JAUMHH010082207.1:0-22324 GCA_032359455.1 Chlamys rubida
ACTGACCCTCTATAGAAAATTAGAGGGTCACCACGTGACAGCTCTAAACCAATGGTTTTTGGACATTTTTGTCCGAGATTATCCGAGCATCGGACGTTCATCTGGATCAAGTCGTATACATACCCGGCCTTATTAATGACTACAGCTGTGTGATAACTTTGAGACTTGGTTGTCAAGCTTCATCTGACTTTTTGTAGTACTGTATAAGTGGAAACTTCGTGATGCATAAAGCTTAGGTTTTTGTTTGCGTTAAGTAAATTAGTTCAAAAATATTTATACGCGAATAAGCATTGATAGATTTCACATATTCTAGGTAAATGGAATAAATATATTTCAGAATTGTTGCAAATGCAAAAATGTCAATACCGCGATCAGTTTAAAGAGTCATCAGGAGAACATTTGCGACATTATTTGGAGTTTAGACTCACCATAATTCACAAATCCATTTGTTTACATACACGTTATTGTATGTTGTATATATCAGTTTTTGAATCGTATCGTTCAATAACATGTCAATAATATAAAGAGTGCCGTTGCACATACACTCCGTTAATCATTGAAAATTTCAATTCATAATTGTTATCCCGAATTGCTGATGTCATATTACTAATAAAAAAAATAATAATAAGATACATTTCCAATGTAGCGTTTCATTGTAAACAACAATTCAGCGTTTTATTGAATAACAGCGCTGCGCTTCATTTCGACGTGGCATTTTTAATATGCTTTAAAATCCTAATGCTAATATGAAAAATATTTTTTTAAACGAACTCCGCAGTTTGAGATTGTTTTTTTGCTAAATAATTTTGCTGCACGTACATTCTGTTAATCATTGAAACTTTCGATTCACGATTGTAATCCCGAATTGCTGATGTCCTTACGTTCGTATTATTAATAACAAATTGATATAATAAGATACATTTCCAATGAAGCGTTTCGTGGTATACAACAATTCAGCGTTTTATTGAATAACAGCGCTGCGCTTCTTTTCGGAGTGGCATTGGTAATATATTTTTAAATCCCAAAATATATGAAAACATATTTTCATCAAAAGCAAACTATCATGTATATAACATATAATCCGTTTACACTTTGCTAAGGGAATAATGACATTCCGTGCATTTCATCAAATGCTCACATTTATATCATGTTTCATATCTAAAAATGTCATTATATATTTGTATTTTAATATTACTAATAAATTATTTATGCACTGACAGTGCAGTGTATACATATTTTGCACGTGTTGAGAAGTAGCGTGTAGTTTAACGATTTTGTTTAGTTTGTCTGTACACCGAGCTGTCGTCTAGTAAATTGGATAAGTCAAGTGCACCGGCAATATAGAAATGGTATTTAGTCTTCACTCTTTAAACATTATAAATGGCCATACCCTTACCAAACTTGGAACTTGAATAGTTTAATATATTAAACGAGCCCATGTTTTGGTCGGACTCCTGAACATCAGAGTCATTGTTGCTATATTTAGATATTCTAATCTTTACTTACATGTAATATGGTGGCCCTGTGTTCGACTAAAGAAGCATTATTGCTGCTTATGGTTTCATTAAAGTTGTCGGCGGTATCAAGAATTGGGAAATTCAAGAGAAGGTCGTATTTTTAGAGCTCGCTCCAAGGACAAGTTTACTGCTAGTATAAAAAGAACAGTTTTATTATTGGTTTTAGATGAACCTTTTATGAATGACTGATTACCGGGATTCCCTGGATGAAGATATGTTAACAAATTAATCACGCAGCTAGGGGTTTTAATGTACTGGAGAGGCTTTGATCAGCGCGATAATATTTTTTCTATTGAGATTTCCGACTCATGTTTTTAGTGTCTGCAATTTAACTATATATGCATCATGTCTTGCTGGTGATCCTAATAGATTCTCAATATATCATAAAACCGAATGAAGATATAAAGTAAAGGCATTTAAAACACCTAAGTATTTTTTGTGGGAGTTTGGATAATTTGTCTTTCGAAATGCTAAGTTTTGATTGGTACAAGTTGCTCCCGATAAAATAAAAGGGCAATGTTGTGTTTTGTGTGAAATATATTTTGTGTTATGAGAAAGAATTGTCTTTTCTAGAATTTAAATATAAGGAAATAACCCGAATTATTTTGGGGTCATGCGGTTTATACGGAGATTACTGTATGCACTTTTGTGCTGTATAACCAAAAAAAGAATCTGATTATCCCATGAAGAGTAAAGTAATTTGGTATTAATCCGGAAAATTAATTATTTCGAATATCATTTCAAAAACAAACGAATAAATCCGGATAACCATTTGGAGATACAATGTATAATGACTACAGGAAACTACTACTAAGCAGACTTTCCTCAATAAAATCAGTGGCAATCACTCTCTCTACAGTAACGGTAACAATGGAGTTATTTCATTCTCCAAGCAGATGGTTTTGCCGTACCTAGAATTGGTCAATGGAAAGAGCTTTATACCAAGCATTGAATCCTAATAAGGGCCTCTCATCGAAGATGCGGGTGCCCTATGGTAATCAGGTTGTCCGTCTGTCCATCTGTCCGTCCGTCCGTCCGTCCGTTTGTCTGTCCGGTTTTTTCTTTTGCATAATATTGGTGGAAGTAAATGGAGTATGTTTTTACAATTTCACATACTGACTTCCCATGCATCCTAGATCTGCTTGGTAATTTTTTGGGCAGATCGGATTCAAAATGGCTGCTAATCAGCCTTCTTGGATTTTAACATTAAAAAATTCAAATTTATTTTCTCTTAACTGGTAAACATTTTGTTATGACATTATGAAGCAAAGTTAGTCATAATACAACAAGAAGTAAATTGATCGAAGGTCAAGGTCATCGGATTAAAGGTCAAGGTCAAATTTTGTATCTTTTAACTGTTTCACATTTTGTTTTGACGTTATGAAGCAAAGTTGGTCACAATCAAACAAGGTATCAACTGACCACAGCTGAAGGTCATTGGGTCAAAGTTCAAGGTCAGAGTTACATCTCTTAACTGGTTTACATTTTGTTATGACATTATGAAGCAAAGTTGGTCAGAATCCAACAAGGTTTCAATTGATAAATGATTAAGGTTATTGGGTCAAATGTCAAGGTCAAATTTTACATCCCTTAACTGGTTAACATTTTGTTATGACATCATGAAGCAAATTTGGTCAGAATCAAACAAGATGTCAAGTGACCAAATATGTAGTTCATTCAGGCTTAATATAACATATTTAATACATATTATTTTCCAAATTGTATGTTGATGGGAACATCAGATTTTAATTAAACTTGCCTGGTGTACAAGAAGGAAAGTCCAGTGTACCAGTTTCGGCGGTTAGCCGATTGCAGACATGTTTAATACGACTGATGTGTTCATTAGAGCCCCATATCGGAGATACGGGTGCCCTATAGTAATCACTCTGTCTGTGTGTCCGTTTGTCTGTCCGTCCGTCCACAACTTTTGTTCCTGGCTGATAAATTTGGTATTTATTGACCGATTTACATGACACTTGGTCAAGTGGTTCAGTTCACAAAAATACACACTGAGGTCAAAAGTCAAGGTCAAATGTCAAGGTCATTAAGTTCAAGGTCCAGGTCAGATTTTGAATCTTCTCACTGATGAACATTTTGTAATGACATGATGATGCAAAGTTGATCAGAATCAAACAAGGAGTCACCTGACCAAAGGTATACTTAAACAATGTCTTAGGGACTACTTCATGTCTAATCCGCGATACACTTCTGTATAAAACTATTGTCACAACCTCATATCTTATCCATTAAATGCACACAGGAATATCGTCTAAGAGACCACTTTATATTTCATCTACAAATAAATACGTATATATTACCATGACACGTGTATATTTCTCTCATTCCTATATGAATATGACTAAAATAGCCATGACAAGGTTGAAAAAAATCTATCCAACATCCCATTTCAACTGTGTGACGTCACAATGGGCCAGCAATGACGGATGTCACGAAATCGGAAACACCCATATGCCATAGTACGGAAAATGCTATTTTATTTTACATTTTTTGCATTTCTGGTGAAAGGAATGAAAGAAAATAGCCTTTTCATGGCCAGAGATATTCATGGGATAGCTGTTTAGCAAAACTGAGTAAAAAGACAAAAGAAATGTTATGACTGACATTAAATTTAAAAAAATTGAATTTGCTTAAACATATTGCTTGACTTATTTTTTTTAATTACCATTTGAATTACCAACATTTATCAACTATACCAGTCAAATCAGAAATGAAGCAGCACGGATTGACATAATACAAACGTATTCTCAGGACTAGGAACTAAATCACTATGGCTAAAGCTCAAGGACACATTAGAGTAGCTACCTTCTGTTGCATTTAGGAACGTTTATTTTACCGGCTTTATATATTCAAAAATAATTATGATAAGAGGAAACATTGCCCTATACTTAAGCACAGATATGACATCCGGCTTACACACCGTGTCATCTGGCTGGTTCAGAATTTTCTATTGAGAAAATATAAATAATCTAATTCAAAAAGAGAAGTATATCTCAATCCTATATTGACATGCTTGAGCTGCTGATCCATGTTATTAAAAATTCATGTCAAAATATAACTCCTATTCAAAATAACCACTATATATGTTGTACTGACATCTGTGATATAAAAATGAAACTCATTTTACCCCATTGCATATGCTATCTGACCATGTGACTTTTGGGTTTGTTGAGAAGTGGATAACATCTTTTTGGGGCAAATAAATGTTAAACCAAGATGCCCTCACTTTGCAATGCAGGCCTGTAAACTTGTACTGCTCATTACCAAAGACAAGAAAAAGATACCAATATGAAGTTACTTTTTATTAACATGTTAATCACCAAAATTATCTAGAACAAATATTATACAATAAAATGATATAACAGAACAAATAAAACGTAAATTAAAGGTAAGAGAGCTCTACACATTATGCTTATTATTAGACTTCATCAATAATCAAATTCTTTGTCTGAATCGAACAAAGAACTTTTTATGAAGTAAATGTTCTCGTGACGTAGATGAAAAGGACACGGAAGTATTTTTTACAGATTAAAATACGTGATAAAAAAAAATTGCTTTCTATTAACCGTTCGTTAAGAAGTCGTACAACTTACAAATTTTCTCCTAAAATAATAGAAAATCGCCGTGGCTCTGCGTGTGACACTTCGCCTAAAGCTGTCCAAAATCACGAACAGGTAGGCTTCATTTTCGGAAATTTCTGACGGACGATGTTATACTGTATGTTGAAATCTATCGTGTGTATTCTTTTCCAGAACAAAACCGATATCTTGATGTCAGATTACTAATAACAATAATAAAACTGCTTTCTGCTGATTCATTCAAGGCGATATTGAAATCGAAAGTAGAGAAATTCAATATTTTAGTTACAAATGAACTGTCTGTAAGTATCATTACGCGACATCACTTATCGTTATACGGCGCGATTTAGCTTTTTTTGTCACGAGGTATATTAAATAAATCTTTTACGGTATATATCAAACCAAATCACGTGTTTAATATGTACGCCAATCAAAAACATATGCGGTAATAGGACCTGCATTTTTCAGCGGTGTCATTACAAAGTAGTCACTCGTTCGTGAAATTCGTTAATTTATTTAAAGGGACAATTTAACTGTACAATCGTACGCTTTGAATAGCTGCAGCTGTCGGTGAATTTCTAGCTAACAAATATAAAATTATGTCTTTCCAGTCGAGGGGAAAAGATTAATTCTCTATTTATTCACCTAGGGTTTTTGGAATACAAGTACATGCATTTATTATGAATCAATGCATCTTCCAACAACATCTCAAGCATCGTTATAAATGCGTTATCTATTTAACGTTAAAACCTACAATTGATATCGTACTCTCTGCGGTTTGAAATTTTCCCTGCGGTACCCTCTCAGTGCTTGCATGCTCTAAATTGAACATGTTCGTTTTTAATCAAATCCAACAGTGAACAGAAATATCTAATTAGAGGTATATATTATGATAACTATAATTAGATGTATTGTGTAAATTAAATAATATGAACTCAGACGCACAGTGTTGTCGGTCGACAGCGTAGTGCTGTACATGTTTACTTTTCACTGAAAGGCGCGGACATTGCGTTATTTCGGTCGGAGCTATTTTTATCACCGGCTTTCCCAAAAGATGAAGAGTACGACATTACGTTGGCTTAAAGTCATGTCATTATCAACTACGTAAAGTTTCGTTAGAAGATTATATTTTTAGTATCGACTCGATGTTCAGGTTGTCATTTGGCTAAATAGACTCTTTAAAATCGAACACATGTTCTTCACCCCAACAATATGTTTTAATGGAAAGCATAATATAATTTAAATTCTTCTATTTAGACAGGGCAACATATTTAGACATTTGTCTAGTTAACAATATGGCACTGTAAAACACAAAATATATACATGTAACATACACAATATGGACGGTTAACAACTGAGATGTAAACAATGTTATATATAACTGAATAAAACATAAAATATGTATGATAGTAGCTAGTTCATTAAATCTACATTTATATGACAGAAAAGACTATGACAAACAAATATAAAAAAAAGTTAAATAATGTCAGTACATTTACATAGTAGCGTAATTATCATTATATACATATCTGGTATATTGTCTTGCTGTGTTACCGAACAGTGCACCACGCTGTTTGTTTAAAATAAAGACTAAATTAATTAATATAATTAATCAACAGTAGGGAAAGAAATCCACATGCATACCGGATGTTATATGTGTCGATAACTTTCAATAGAAAATTCCTAAATTGATATCAAGTACTAATTACATCCCATGGTTTATCGTCAAACGTATCTTTGATAGCGATTTGCTAATACTTTTATACTGCTCTCGTTACATAAAAACAACCAATGGCAAATATTATTACTTCAAGGAAAGAAAAGCACACCAGATCATTTGTGTCTGGCTTAGATAAAATGTACATGAAAATTATATAACGGAATAGGAATTTATAATACAAAAAACAAGTAACATGTCAAATATTAAGCGTCATTTTTCAGTAATGTTAAGTTATTTTATATTAGTTCATAGGTCACATGTCCTCACTATAAGCAATAAGGACTTCTATTTTACCTCTTAAACAATCTAAAGTTATACTTAATGTCAATATAAAGCAAAGGTCATGTCTTATTGGTAGAATTGTTCTAAATATATATGCACTATAATGCAAACTACGACTTGATAAATGTCCATATATCATTGTTATTTGATGATTAACAATATATTATAGGAGGGATGCTTCATATACAGCATCATAAATAATGCAAAAAAAAAACTAATGACGTGACAAATTGTCCGAACTTTTCGGGAAAATATAAATGGATTGAGGATTAATTAAATGGTCAGCCATGATATTTAAGCGAATAACTAGTTCTTTTACTGAAACTTATTCTACTGATGTTTTTAGCTGCCTTTTTGTGACCCCATCTTGCCAACAATATATCGCCGGTTGGATTGGCATGTTTATAAATTAATTACATGGGGTTTTTTTTCGAAAGCCACTGCCAAGTGGTTTTGTACACATGTACACTTGTGTTAATTACATACCTCACTTCGCTGCATGTACTTTTCACTTTAAGTAGGTTTTGTGGTGACTACATCCATAAATCACTACTGATATACCATATTTTATGTAGTGTAGAGTACTGAGCACGTTTGTAATCAACGTTATATTGCATGAATTTATCATTTTATACCAATGCGTAATAGCCTGTATCTCTAACAAAAGGATTTCCCTGCAAGCGCCTTATTTTTCCATTCGGAGTGTCTTCCCTTTAATAACCTCTGCTACATATAGAGAAAGTAAACCATTAGTATTGCAGAACAAATACTCGTAAGCGTGAAGCATGCCTGAGCGTTTCGGTTACTATTGTTATCAAGAGTAATGAGAGATGGTCTAGTAATGGTTGTGATCGGCTCAATAGTGGTTGTACTTGGTTCAGTCGTGGTTGTTGTCAGCTCATATGTGGTTGTTTTCTCATCAGTAGTTGTTTGCAGTTCAGAAGTCGATGTTGTTGGCTCAGGAGTGGTTCTTATAGTCTCAGTCTTAGTTGTTGTCGGCTCGGAGGATTTTGTTGTCGGCTCAGTTGTGATTGTTGCTTGCTTCGTAGTTGTTATGGTCGGCTCAGTAGTGGCTATGGTCGGCTCAGTAGTTGTTGTTTTCGGCTCAGATGAGGTTGTGGCTGGCTCAGTTGAGGTTGTTTTCGGCTCGGTTGTTGTTGTTGTTTGCTTCGTAGTGGCTGTGGTCGGCTCAGTAGTTGTTGTTTTCGGCTCAGTAGTAGTTGTTGACTCAGGTGTGCTTGTTTGCTCAGTAGTAGGTGTTGTTGGTAAAGGCGTCGTTGTAATACAGGGAGTCTGTTGAAATGATAATGATTTTGCAATTTAAAATCTCATATACCAATGCAGGAGCCATACCTTTAGTCAACATAAAGATGTTTTATATAAATTCCTTTTAGGTTATAGGATCAAAGTCAATAATAAGAATATTGTTTTATAATAAAATAAGACTTAGGATCAGTCATAAAGAAGAAATACAAAAGTCATCGATGAAAAAATAGTGTTTAACAAGTATAATCCTCATTTGAAATTATTTCCTATTGAGAGAAATATATTTGGAAAGTCACACATTTTTCACCAAAATCTATACCCTATTAATTTCTAAGATAATATACATATGCATCTGTTATTATTTAGACTTGCCTGTGTATTATAACATCTCAATCGAACTACAGCTTCTGACTGTGATATCACATGTACAGTCAATATATTAATGTTCGTTTGTTAACTAATATTGACCTCATTCATAGTTAAATAATACTGAAACGAAATAAAAACTCTGAAAACAAGTTTGTAGATTATGCAATTTGTTTCCTTAATTACTTCATTTTCATTAAATGTTGCTCTCTGTTTGGTCAAATTTACGTTGACAAAAAGCATTAGATTTTCCATCTGTTGAATATTGGAATTTTTACCATGAGTATATAAGAGTAAAGTACTCACAAATTCAACGCACGAGATAGTCGTTGTATTACACTCCTGACACGAGGAGTCGTAAATGATGACGACGATATCATCACTGTACGTGATTCCATCATTAGACACACTCAGAAAAAATCCCTCTGCCACAACAGGATTCTCGTCTGTTGAATGCTTTGCCCCTCTCAAAGCGTCGCTGAGTGAACACGAACATCCGGACCCACCCACTAGTAACTTGGCTGGGAATGTGTCATTGGCTGAGGTCATATTATAACCGCGATCTGTGATCTACACTCAAAATAGGAAACAAAATAGAAAAAATAGGATGTCTCCTTTGATAGCATATAGAAACACATTTACGATAGTTACTCGCTGACAATATTGCTCTTTCACATTTTTTCTCCATTTTCGATTCACAATGTCTTCAAACAAACTGCATTTTGAAAATTTCAATGTTTTTCTGCTACAGACAATTCAGCCAAAGACTGTTATTTGAACTTGTAATATTATCGACCTAATATATAATGCCGTTTTGTAAAAGTAATCTGATCAGACAAGTTACGTTCATATCATGATGATTGCGATTGTTCAGCGTAATTACACAGATATAAGCCTTGGGTAAAAGCAGTTTATTTGTCAGTGTCCATCAGTGCAATTATGGCTGGTATATTACTACTAAGT
Source organism: Chlamys rubida (assembly GCA_032359455.1). NCBI lineage: Eukaryota > Metazoa > Mollusca > Bivalvia > Pectinida > Pectinidae > Chlamys > Chlamys rubida. Next base: position 9,711 of record JAUMHH010082207.1, read on the forward strand.
AAACTTAACGATAATGGTATTAAAAAAGTCACATTGATAAAACATTTGGGTGATTTTGGTTCCACTTATGTCGTTCTATTATATCAAAATATATATAACAGTGATGAAGAGGAGTCTGAAGTAATTTTTTTTTTAATTACTGAGTTGTTCTGGAAATGCTTGTTTTTCCAGAAAAATCAATAAATATTAATGTGAAAATTGAAAGTCAGATAGAAATATCATCTCTTTCCTACAATCACCATTGTATAAATTTAGCTCCAGGACTAAGAATACAATCCCAGAGGATAGGAAAATATGTCGCTGTTCGGCCCCTTCTAGAATACTGATATTCCGTTACAATATTCATCCACCAATTTCAACAATAAAATTATCGATCAAGACATTTGCATTGTGGATAATAAGTTATCGTGGCAATTTACTGGTAGCAGTGTAATGTGCCACAGGTATGCATATTTATATTCATAACAAGCAATTGCCAAGTTTTACAGAATAGTTAAAAGAACACTAGTGTTATGTATATGCTTAATTTATCAAGAGATGCATATACTGAATATTATAAATTAATATGTACTTAATTAGTACAGATAAATATATAAAATTAATAATGGCAAAAATTATTATTTGAACTCGGATGATGAAATCACAGTCTGATACATAGTTAAATCTCACCGTGAAATGAGCCGCCTTGCATGTCATATTTTCCTGTGCAAAGTTTGATCCTGAAATGAAGAAGGTGTTACAAGGGTACACCTCACGTTTACACAGTCCTGGATTTGTCCTCGACGATACAACGGGAGGCAATGACGGTTTCGTGGAACATTCATCACCCTCAAAGTCGTCAAAACATTGACATTCTCCTGGTATAAAGAAAATAACCAATAACTACATTAGATTATTAAACTTCTCCATTTCCAACGTTACTGTAACTTAAAATATTTGTCTATTCCACATTCGAATGCAGAAGTCTTTTGACGAATAAATATTCAATGGCATTTTAAATGCCACACCACTTTTGCAGCGCTCATTGAGTTATTATTGTAATGAGAACAATAAAATGTTGGTTCTTTCTACGCAAATCTTTTTTTAACTTAGTGGTCATTAACCTTAATAGCGAAACGCATAACCTAAACCAAAGTACTGAAAGAACACTTTGCTTTTCGTTCAATATAAAGTTATTTTCTAAAAGTCCTTACACAGTCGCGAAGTTGTAAGGATTCGAAGATGGATTTTGACAGTCACTGTTAAAATCTACATTAAAATCGCCTGAAAGGATTTCGTGGTGCACGAATACTCATTACCAAATATCATGGACCTTATGATATGAATAATGATCACTTGACGGTGAAAAACCCTAATTAGTTTTTTTCTGATTTTACAGGGAGACTCAACAATTGAAGTTGAATTAGTTAAATGTTGGTCTGTTGATATTCGGCGAGTAACTGCCAATAAGCTATTGCACTAGAACGGAGAATAAAGAGTTGGCTGCTGTAAATGATCGGTATGTTGGGCATGGGCATGCTATTATTCTCGATAATAGTCTTACTGGTATGAATGTCAAATGGGTAATCTTTGAGTTTTACAACAGGAGATACAATGTAAACAAACATGTATTTATTCAAAAACAACGTACAATAGCTAATAGAGACCACTATGAGTGTATATACGAGACTGACCTTGTTGACATATTCCGTTTCCAGAACAGTTATTTCTACAGTCGAGATCCAACATAACGTCCAATATTGTCTGCCCTGCTGTACCATCAGCCGCTGTTGTCCGAGTTAGGTTTTCTAGCTTAAGTGCTGTCATTCGACAACTTCTGGCCAGACAATCAGCTGTTGACTGCATAAACTCAGTGGTCCCCATTAGCTGGAACAGTTGATATAACATACAAGCAATTTTAAGAATGTGAAGCTTAATTTATATTTATTATATTAGATATTTTTACTAATGTTTAAAATACCTTGTCATCCTCTTTGACTACCTATAGGGTTATACATATTTGAAGTTCGAAGACTAATAGCTAAGTTAAGCAATGTTCTGTTTGTTTCGAGGTTCCTTCTTTTAAACCATTATTGCTATCAAATATCATTTTCAATAGATTATTCAGCACTATAAGGGTTCCAGTAAATTTTAACTAGAAAGCCACCAGGGCAGCAAATCGCAACGAAAACTCTCGAGCAATAATTTATGTTGATATATAGATGATTTGCATGAAGGGACTGTGTTTGTGAAATATTTTCTTTTTAAGTTGGAAGCTGTTTGGTAAATGTTGCTCTAACAATACTGTTAAATCAACATCGAACCTTTGACATAACACATTGGAAATGAATATGACTGTTCCTCTCCTATAGGGAAATCCTTCGCTTATGGAGTAATTTGGTCTGAAATTCGGGAACAAATCTACATTTTATTAACAATGACCTTGACCTTTGATGGACCACGTAAATACAAGTTTTTGATTTTTCTCTCGGTTAAACCACAACTTGTGTATTCTAGTGTGTATACAGTGTATTTTGATATATCACAACGATATCAATGTTATGAACTTACGGTCCTAGTGTGTACTTAAATTATAACTTGATCTACGATGCCGGTATACCTGCAATGTTTCCAAAGATCTAAATGTGTGACAAAAAGTGTACCATGATTTGTAATATTAAGAAAACAACAATGGTGTTCATAAGGAGTACCTTGATATCGCTGATACATGATTGAACGCCTTCTTCATTGTCATTGGCTGTTCCCTCTAACACCTCTTCACACTTTTTCAAAAATTTCTGATTCCGTATAAATGTTCTGCAAGTTTCTTCCGCCAAAGTTTCATTCCACCCATTCCTCCATGTCGGAGGCTACAACAAAAAGCATACAAATTTAAACAATGGTTGTATATGATATGTTTACGGTAATTATTTCGTGGATTTAATTGATTTTAAATTGTTGCATGTCGCAAGTACAATGTTGAAAATAATTCTTTTAAGAAAACAGTGATATGGAGTATTTATAAAACGGAAACGCACACAAACTTAATGTGATTTAGCATTTCTACAAATTGGCATTGTATATTTTTTTTTATTCATAAATGAAAAGGATTAATTATAAGATTTTGTTTTGGTGATAATATCTAAAAGAAATATTTTTTTCTAGACAATGTAAAAACCCTTTTTGATACTTAAAAAACTATCATGTTCGTAAAACTATTTTTAAGTGAGAGACAATCATATTGGCCGAATAATTGATGTACCGCTCAAACTGGTCATGTAAGGTACCCCTCGTGGCGAATAGTCAAAGTGAAAGGGGTTTTTAACGCTTTTATGCTCCTGATGGTGCAACATTATGTCAATTTCCAACTTATATTACTCTCATTCAGAGACAATTGCAACAAAACGAGAAATCTAGCATTCTTGTGTTAGGTGTAAACTTACTGACAGACTATGCCAACATGTATTAAATGTTAAGGATAGAGAAAATGAAAATAATTTGGAAAGGGAAGATCAGATCAAGATCAGTCGAATTACAGAGGCAATAGGTAAAAAAAGAAATGACATTTATTCAGTCATATATGACCCGAAATTTGATTCAACCTTGGTATCCTAGACCTTCAATAATGCAGCTAAGTAATAACCAAGGACCGTGCTGTTTATATGCTCTATGTGTGGACAAATTGCCTTCAATAGAGCGGCAAGTGAAAATGATACCTTGGTCGATTTCGTGGATACGTTGCATACACGATTTATTCGTTTATTCGGCCATAGATTGACAAAGTAACCAACGTGGATATTTAACCCAGGAAACATAACTCGTATGCAAATGTAAAACCAACTTTTCATCGCTTTCTAATGTCATATGTTCAGTCGTGACTAATGGACCAGGATGCACTAACAAAACTTACTGATATATAAACACACACACTTATATGCTCCACACACGCAGACATACCATATACTATAAAAATATTGTAAACATATTACTTCCATATCAAGAGCAACAAATTACATAGTCTGAATTTCTGTCATTATTGTACAGCAAATACAGTTGTTTATTTCATTTTACCTCAGGTACATCATCAGCATCAGGTGCATACACGATTTTGAATTTCGATGGAACATCTTGCTCGCTTAAAGATCGTCTATACCTGTGATGTGAAGTTGAACGCTTTATTCTGGGTGGTTCATCACAGGTTTTAAAAAAGACATCAGTATCCGTATATGAGCACAACATCGTTTCTGTTTTGATTGAGCAGTCTATCGTATTGTTGAAATCTTTATATGAGCCCGAGTTCGATCTACATTTACAATATCGCGGCAACGATAGGCTTGCATCTGGAAAATTGATATCACCAAATAAACTATCGTTGTCTTTAGTTATCCTAAAACATAAAGCAAATTGTATCGATTAATATAAATAACAAAAATAAGAATAAGTATATTATATTGATTTTCCCAATAGCATATTGCATCAATGAAGAGGATGTCGCACTTGTTTAAATACACTCTAGATCTCTAGCGTGAATCCTATTTGATAATAAAGAAGCGATATTGACCAGTGATGATATACATATACATGTAAAAAAGAAATGTTAACAAATATTAAACAGGGGGGCTCAATATAATGTTTTGTTAAAATATGTTGAATTTAGAATGAAATTATTAATTTGGATGCATGCTATTGAATGTTAAATAATTGTATATATATCTTTGATTTCTGCAATTTGTCCAATATACTCCCAGAGTTAAAACTAGGGGATATGTAAATAGCAACGACCTTCCATCCTTAAAATATACTCATTATATTAGACAATAATTCATAATAAGTATCACATTATGATTAAATAATGTTACAATGACTGTATTTTCTGACATCATACTAACTTCCAACCCAGTGCAAATGTTTCCTCGTTATTTGCCGTCACTCCATTTGCAGTTCTGAAGTCGTTGTTTTGGTTACCATCCAAATATCCACACAATCCCGATGACGTTTTCCAATCGGCAAGAGAAGGCTTGATTGATATACCGTTAATGAGTACTCTATCGTTTCCCAAAGAGAAGTGATCAAACGAAATTTTGGTTCCGGTAGGGAGTGTTATCTAAAAATAAAGCAAACCAATTATTTGATTTCTGAAATAATAACTATCTTCGTGATTGATCAAATATCTATTTAGGAACTTTTAAGAAGCTAATCAATTTACCTTACCTAGGACCTTTTTACTTTTCAAATTTAGTATGGATCTCAAAATTCACACTACATTGTGTACAGAAATAATCAACGCTGGTATAAAAATTCATTTAAATTTACTGGTTTAAAACTTATTTCGAAAACAATTACTTTCTTCTCTTTTAATTGTTTCTGTAGTTTTAGATAAAGCTGATATTATTTTCTGACATGTAAGTTCTCCATGCAGAGTTCAAATTCATTAAACTGATATTTTTTCACTTGTTACTTTTCTCTGACATTTTCTGTTCTTCATACTTATACCCAACGCTATAACAATAGAAATGATTAAAATAAACTTAAGATAACGGAAATGCATTCATATAGACAAATAAAAGTTGTTCTTTTCTACAGCATCCTGTTCAAACTGTAAAAACATATTATCTACAAAAGCTATGGCACTAAAGTGGAAATTACATTTGAAGGTAAACTTTGTTGAGTACTTAACACAACGAAAAGACTAATACAAGATATTGTTGCATACATGTAACTGCTTACCGTATAACTGTTACCGTTCTTGTTAATTATCATGGTGGTGTCATCACAGAATGACTGCTCTACATATCGATTGGATTGTGTTCCACTGGTAAACCAGCCAATTTCTGCATCGCAAAATTTGGCGACGAATACAGCATCGTTATTTCTAACTGCCACTCCACAGTTGCATGTAGGCCCATCCTGATTTAACCGACATGTCTGATACATCGCATGAACCTATAAGGAGAGCAAATCTTTTACAGATTAAGTAGTAGATATATTATAAAACGTACATTATCTATGACAATATATACAATTTTTTCTAAAAAATGGTTTATGGAGATATACCGAAAAATATTCAACTCATGTCAAAATATGGCAGTAAATTTTTAATTTATCTATAAGCGAATATAAGCTTGTAAGATAAGCGATGGTCAACTTCTGTGGGAAAGGGACAATAGCTTATGTAAAATAATAGCGAGTGCAACTATATTATATACATTCATTAATGTGATAGATTGATTTTTTTGCCAAATGTGAAAGTCATTTTTCGACCAGCAGAAGAAACCCAAGTATAGCTTTATGCACTTATATGCCTGTCCTTTTTTCTAAACTTTGAAACGTGGTTTGTCTATGTGATTCCTTTAATAACTTTAGCAAGACCCAATAAAATACTTTCACCGTATATACATATCCATGCAACTGAAACGTTGACCTCTAATTGTGATGTTGAACTTTAGTAACAAAAACTTTGTGTACCACATACAAAAACCTGTGAATATTTCGATGTTTCGTAGATACATAATTGACGTAAATATTCAATGTATTGAAGATCCCTAAAATAAGACGGCAAATATACAATTATGTGTTTTAGTTGTTTTCCCCCTTATTTCAACTTACCCAATACAGTTTCTGCGGGTTGTGATACAACACAAATTCACCAAGCTTTTGGTTTTCCCATGTTCTGAAAAATAACCCTTCAGCTTATGCTATGTCTTAATGATCGATAATTTGAAATGCTACATTCATAATGTACGGGTAATACACATGCAGTAAAGACTGTAATGTTGTTACTTTAGCAATAAAAACTTCCCAGAGAATAAAGAAAGTAATCACAACATAAGTCACAATCGACCGTCATTCAGAAGTAATTATCAGTCGCATTACGCTTGGTAATGCACAAACGAATTTATTTCCAAATGAACAAACGAATTCATTACTAGTCAATAGACGGATCCATTACCGTTCTACATATTCATTACTTTCCAATTGACTGGTTCAATATCAATTACATTTATTTTGTAAAGTAAAAACATCAGTGTAAGATGGTAACTTTATGTATAATTGGTTCACTCAGAGTCAATAATTACAAACTTGTGTTTGCATATTATATAAGTTGGCTCTTGCGTAATCGATAGTATGTCCCTCCTCCAGAACAGCACCCATCTGTTGACCACCTGTTATCTATTTATAATTATCACGTGTTAATTGGATGACCACACTCGTGTTACTAAGGGATAGCCCGTGATCGGCTTATTAGGTCATCATGCCCTATGGTCAAGCTTGACCAATTAACATAGCGTGTACACGTGATCAGCTGATGTGGTCATCATGCCCTATGGTCAAGAGAACGTCCGGAAAACGTTTTATTCTGGTCACAAGGTCCGCGACTTAAAAGCAATGTTGTGAGGACGTCTTTTTCCAAATGTCTGTGATAACGTTTGAAAATGACGTTGTAGTAACGTTGTACTAAGGTTACTTTACTAACTTTACAGTGATTATGATCAAATCACTTCAAATGAAAAGAAGTGCGAATACTTTGTAGCTTGTATGATCATTATAAAACACAATGATCGTAGCGAGCTGATCGAGTAAAACTGTGATGTATGCGGGAATTATTTACTTTTATTTAATAAACGAGATACTAATAACTGCATATAACAAGATATTTACAAAAGACAGATCTTTCTTGAAATATTGCATTTAAAAAATTATTTCAGTAATGGCTATACAAACATTTTAATAACGATAAAGCTGTTCCTACTGAAGCAGCGATATATTTGGTATTGTCTCCCCTTATTTGCAAATGTGTCCGCTAGAGGACAGCATACCATATGTAATAAAATAAATTATTTTTTGTTTATTTTTGACAAAGGTAGCATCCAAGTTGCTTTAAAATATCATAAATAAAAGATAATTTATATTATTAATGTTTAAATTGGTGTATAAATACGGAAAGACAAAATAACACAAAGATTTCCGCGGTATTTTGTACTTCCGGTTCTTTGTTTGCCAATTCGATTCAAACTGGACAAAATGACCACTGGTCATAGGGAGTCACCCAAACTGGATTATTGTTAATAGCTAGCTTCACAGTCGGAACGTTTGAAGATATTTCAATATCAACTTGGTTAGGTAAGTAATTGTTGAAGTTTTTTCGTACAGTTTTCATTTTGACACTTCTGTAATATCTGTTTGCAAATAAATCGACAGAGCGTGTGTAAACATCTGACACATGCATTCTCGTGTTAGTAAATATTCAATATTAATGACCTGTGCTAATGTGTAGTCCGAAAAACATTATGTGCACTGTGTCAAAATGCAGACTGAACGAAAAAAACCTTATATAATTATTAACTTAAGTAGTTGATATTTACAAACGTATTACACTGCCAATTAAACATTTACACTTTTGTAACGATGTTTTTTTATTCGATTGCAATACAGTGTTCGTTATAAATGTCTTAAATACATATGCTATGCTGACGTGCTGCGACTCATATCAGCATAGCATATGTGTATGTATTTAAGATATTTGTAACGAACCCGTGTAATGTATATAGATTAGAATATAAATAAGACGTTTTGACAACGTTTGTACAACGTTAATAAAACGTTGTCAAAATGTTGCATACAAACGTTTTGCAAACGTTACAGGAAAACGTCGCGCAAAGTTTCATTTGCAACGTTACTGTTACCTAAATGCAACGTTGTGTCCTGACGTACCTGCAACGTTTTCATGACGTTTTGTGCCCACTGGGAACAGACAGGTTCATTTCCAATCAACAGACGATTTTATTTCATTACCAATGAATGGCAGGTTCATTTCCTTACACCGAACATACGGATTCATTACCATTGTATTCATTATCACTGTGATGACTAATTACCAAAGTACAGACGGATCCATTACTATCAAGCACGCGTCTTCATGTCTTCATTACATATAAATAAACGGGGACTGATGCACTTACCGTCCATCAAAAGTTCTCATGTGGGGGTCATTATTGCTATAGCATTGATTATTCAGAACGATGGAATCTGCATCTTGTACCACAACCTAAAACACGTGTAAGGTATAACGACATATATGAACAAGCATAGATATGAAATGGTTAAAAAGCAAATTTATTATTGCAACGCTAAGTAAGTAATCTTTATTTTTTTCTCCGAGCAAAAGTAACACAATACATATTTTATAGGTTTCCAAACTAAATACTGATTTTGCGATTTAAAATGCAATGCTCCAATGGCGGAAAACTTGAATGGGCATTCGATTTCCAACTTAAGCGCCATATTCATATAGCGTACGCGCAGGACTTTAACACCAATATACTAGCTGATCTTTTATCGGTCATTTAGTATTGAATACTTAATGTTTCGTTTAATAGTTGGTAGTGTTGGAAACCAATTACATGAAAATAACTAGCTATAGACAGATCATGTTGCAAATATTTAAGACAAAAATCCCACATCCACTTTTTGATTTTTTATCAAACTATATATATATGTTGAAGGAAAAAGAAACCGCAGGGTAACAAAACATGCAACCATTAGTAAACTGCTGGGCCTAAACGTATGAAAACCGCCAGACGATTATCTTGGTGTCTGTGCATTCAAACCGGTGTCTAAAGCTACTCAACCGTGTAATGTACCATACCACAGAGTGAAAGTGTTAAAATGCAAAAACATGTGTAGAATAATGATAACAAGCTCATCAACAATACATCTTGTCATAACATTTGATACTCCTGAGGTACACACACTTTGCTTCCGCTATTTACTGTCCGTTTGAATTTTTTGAATTTCTTGCAATTTATCACGGCAAGTTCAGAGGGGTCAGGCTATTGCTTTGCTAACGCAAGATAAATAGGCAACAACAGGTTGATATTAAGTTCCGTGTGAAGTTTCCACTATAGAACGTCTAGTCCACCTGCGTAATCGCCACGTTTCTGCAACTGAAACCGCTATTTATAAGGTACGCAATCATAATCGCCATATTCAGCCCAAAACTGTAAGGTACCACATGTGCGAACTTGGTCCGCGAGCTCGTTGTCCTTATGTGGGACGAACTTAACAGGAGGGTAACAAACAAATTCGTGGAATTTATATCCCCCGCTTGCTGGACATATTGTTGTAGGTTAACATTATTGAGGTTAGGTTTAAACATGTGATTATCGTGCTGTTGAGACATAATGTATAGCTTGAAACTTGAAGAAAAAAAGCCCTATACCTCATTGATTATCCGTAAATATGCACAAATCACATCGGCTGGCAAACTTAGCATGAGTTGGATGTGCATAAGGAATTTTGTTGAAACATCTTAACAATATCTACAGCAACAAGTACTTATTGTAATGGGGGACCATTACAGAAGTCCCCTAAACTGGCCCCATAGTCGCAAAGATTCATCAGAAAAGGATCGCTTTGCCATCAATTTCGAAATTGCAACCAATCAGAATCCTTTGTGTAGTTGCTATGGCAACGGAACGTATGCGATTGAATTTGCAGTCCCCTCATATCCCTATATACCAATTTTCATCGAAATCAAACAATATCTAAATTGCGACCAGTCAGAAGCCTCCGTGTGGTTGCTATGGAAACTTATGCGGTTTTATTCGCAGTCCCCTAATATCCCTATATACCAATTTTCATAAAAATCGAAAAATATCTAAATTATCGACCAATAAGAAGCCTCCATGTGGTTGCTTTAAAAACGAAACATATGCGGTTGAATTTGCAGTCCCCTTATATCTCTCTATAACGATTTTCATCAAAATCGAACAATATCTAAATTTCGACCAAACATAAGCCTCCGTGTGGTTGATATGGTAACGAAACTAATGCGGTTTTATAAGCAGTCCCCTAATATCCCTATATACAAATTTTCATCAAAATCTACAATATCTAAATTCTGACCGATCAGAAGCCTCCGTGTGGTAGCTATGGCAACGAAACCGATTCGATTGAATTCGCAGTCAACTAATATCCCTATATACCAATTTCCATCAAAATTGAACCAAGTTTGAAGAAAATCGGTTATCATTTGTTATAGTTATTGCACAGAAACAAAACTAAGCAAATAATTACGTTTTTCGTTATTCAATGGGCCATAACTCCGCTAAATGGGGTCATCGAACTTGGCCGAGCCCTTAAGGCATTTAACCCTGTGACCAAGTTTGAAGAAAATCGGTTAATATTTGTTGTAGTTATTGCACGGAAACGAAGCTTGACAGACAGACGGACAGACAGACAGACGGACATACCCATATTAATATCCCCCGTTTCGGTGAAAGCGGGGGATAACAAAAGCAAGAGTCTAATTTTTCAACATATCAGACCACTGTGACTTGAAAAGTAGACCAAGATCACTTTCTTTTAAATAAATATTTATAGCATCCCCCCCCCGAGCAAACTGCAGGCCAAATGTTAGGGTGTCATGCAAGCCTCTGGTTCAGAGGCTTTTTGGAGAGAAAGTTCAAATTGACAGGCCAACAAAACAGAATAAGTTCTAAGTGAGCTAAAATCGTAAAATAAATTCTATAAAAAGATGACTGTAAAACAACACTATCCTGAGTATGACCTACTCCTACTTAGATAGAAACAGAGGTAAAAGCAAAACCTAGCCAAAAAAGAAGCTCAATTCAAAGGTTAACCAAAGTCACTTAAGCTAAAAGTCTTTAGGTCACAGTGAACTAAAGATGTATTCGTGTAGTTTTCCTCACGATGTCACCAGATCTGAAATTTGTGACCCTTTGACTGAACTACATTTGATGTATTACTCGAGATGTATCCAAATATGAATTTAATGACCCTTAACCTGCTAGTTTAAGAGTAACGGAGCTAACTCCAAAATCTAATCCAGATGACGTACAAAAAGATATGAGTTAAGGTCTATGTTCTTTACTGTCAGATAAAAAACCCACTTAATGCCCCCTTCACTGGGTAGTTGGGGCATACTTGTTTACAGTCAGTAAGGGGGCCACGGTGGGTAAGTGGTTAAGGCGTCTGACATTCTGCTACCACTAGCCTTCCACCACTGGGTCACAGGTTCGAGACCTACGTGGAGCAGTCGCCAGGTACTGGCTGTAGGTCGGTGGTTTTTCGCCAGGAACTCCGGGTTTCCTCCACCACCAAAACCTGGCACGTCCTTAAATGACCATAGGAGTTAATAGGACGTAAAACACAAACAAACAAAACCAAATCAGTCAGTAAGAAGCTATGACTTGGACAAAAACATGAAACAGACTCATTAATGTACAGTCTCCTTGACCACTGGATGGAGACAAATACTGAAATTACAAAGTACAGAAAACAAAACTTTATAAGTTGACAGACCAATTAGGTCGATTTATTTGTTAGAATAACAGTAATATATTGCACAATAACAACAACAGTGTGGTTTTAAAATATTTTTAAATATTCAAATAAGTTTGCTTTACTGAAAAAGTCCACTCAAACTTAAAAACAACATAGAGCAAAATGTTAACATTTACATCGCAGGAGATGTACACTGAAAGTTATGTAAACTTTTTGCATTCATTATAATTTATTTTCTAGTTGTAGAGTAAGTAATCCATATTCATCTAATTGATAAAGTATTTGTAGTCCTTTCTACTATACGATAAGTAAGAATATGTTGTAACAGT
>JAUMHH010082318.1:0-22322 GCA_032359455.1 Chlamys rubida
GTAATTATCGTCCTATCGCTGTAATTATCGTCCTATCGCTGTAATTATCGTCCTATCACTGTAATTATCGTCCTATCACTGTAATTATCGTCCTATCACTGTAATTATCGTCCTATCGCTGTAATTATCGTCCTATCACTGTAATTATCGTCCTATCGCTGTAATTATCGTCCTATCGCTGTAATTATCGTCCTATCACTGTAATTATCGTCCTATCACTGTAATTATCGTCCTATCACTGTAATTATCGTCCTATCGCTGTAATTATCGTCCTATCACTGTAATTATCGTCCTATCGCTGTAATTATCGTCCTATCGCTGTAATTATCGTCCTATCACTGTAATTATCGTCCTATCGCTGTCAATTTCTTGCTGGTATCTTTTTATCTTTTTATTTATTTCTAAATAAGACTGATATTCGATCATCTTTTGTACATTTTATCTTTTTGAAAAAATTTGAAGTCGAATCGATTTGATATTTAACGTCGGCGTCACAACAAACACAAATATGCCAAAATATGCATTACTCCTCCCTAATTGATTGTTGACAAAATGTCGGATATTTGTCACTTTTCATTCTATTACCGTGACGTGTTAAATTCAAAGGTCATGATGAGATTGTAAATCGAGTAAATCTATCAAATGTTTGGAAAAATGTTCTTGTAAAAAAAAAAAAAAAAAAAAACATACAATAGTATAAAAAAGACGAAGGATAAATATTTTTAAGAGGCAAAATCGACATTAAAGACGAAAAGCAGAAACAGAAGAAACCCTCTATTACGCGATAAGTACTAGTCTAACCAAGGGAAAGGACTAGTAATGGTACAGCCAAGTTAAAACACTGATACGAAACGACATAAAGAGCAAATGAAATTTAGGGAAGAAATTTCTTTCATTCACAATTTTTTTTTTTTTTTTAAATGAACAACATTTAACGTTATCAAGATTGACACATTTTCGTGATATTTCAATTTTTACTTACCTCAAATAAAAATTGTGCCATTATATTCATTATTCTTATTTATTCGTCCAGACAAAACAGGAAAAATAGTTCGCTTTTATTAATTTTATTCACTTAATGACATCAGTCATTTTCCTAGAACCATGAATCATAAGTTGAAAAAATAGCTATGTGATGTAGCAGTAAAAAATATGTGGGGAAGTATTGAGTAATATAAATGTGACAGCAGTGTTGATGTAAAAACAAATAAAAACTTCAAAAAAGACATGTTAAGAAAAAGGTTCTCTTTATACACATGAATTTGTGAAGTTTTAGTATAAGGCAGATATTAAAGTCAAATCAGCTAACTATCAAGTACAAAACATTTACAGTTACATAGTGGACTACGGCACATACTTAATCTTAAATAAATGTTACCAGCAGAAATAGCGAACGTAGGCTTATGATAGAAGTTGGATCAATATGATTGTGATGCCTCTCCTACCGCAGCGAAACTTTTGGAAGAAGTTAACATTAAGGAGAGAGACGTTAGGCTGTTCCATGCTCGTCGTTTGCTTTGTCAAAACAGAAATGTCATTGCCGCAGATGTTATGAATTCTTTACATTAAGATCAATAACAGTTATAACGTGAATATACACATTGAACGGCCTTGTTTTTAACATTAATGCCGGTATGAAATCAAACTGGTAACCGAAACGTAAAAAAAATGTTTTTCAAACTAAAAATCAACAAAAAACTAGGGCAAAATGAACAACGAAAATAATACTTGGACATCTTTGAAATAGTACAGAGAAAATAAAGCCACGTCTGTCGGTAGTGTAGGCATCTTCTGCTCAATCGACGACACCCGCCATATAAATCTAGGTCAAATACAAGTAGTGCCATGCCCTCAAAGTGCGATATAAATCTAGGTCAAATACAAGTAATGCCATGCCCTCAAAGTGCGATATAAATCTAGGTCAAATACAAGTAATGCCATGCCCTCAAAGTGCGAGCTGGCATAGTGACAACGCAAACTGAGTTACATTAATGAACATAATAAACAACATAGACCTTCATATCTTACAGGAAATAACATAATCGCATTAACGCTTTATCATAAAAAAAACAAAAAAACAAGTCTTACGTCGATACAAAAACGACAACAACAAACACCTGGGAATTAATCAAACAGAAATAGACATTATGTTACCTGTGTGATATATGTGTAGCAATACACCACCGTCTGCCTACTGAACAGTGACGCCCTGTCAGGCAAAATGATTAATATAGGCACTTTTTCTCAGAAAACATTCAACTTGATAAACTGAAGGACATCGACATGCTAGCTATATAACCAACATAAGCGATTGTCCTGCGCTTATCTGTACATACATTTAGATATGATGGGAGACGGAAGGATTATGTTGTTACTCTCTGTATGTAATATATTTGATACTCAAAATTGATTACGTGGAAGTTAATTTCGACAGTTATAGATTGTTTCCATATCTTAACCGAAACTAAATTTTAGATAAGAACAGTATTGATTTTGCTAGCTATCATGGCAATTTTACTGTGTAATTCAAGTTTAATGAAATAATTCTAATTTACTTCAGATTGTGGCGGTGCTAGTTTTCCAGGAGTCCAGTGGGCAGTTTCCACCTCAGAACCCTCGTAAATGGCGGAACCCGAACATACAGCGTTATGTCCGATTCCTCTGTAGAGTAAGTTTGAGCGTTATTGGGTGAACTCTATTAGTTCGGTGTGTGTACTTGTATTATAGCTGTGATACCATTTTTACATTCAACATGTTTTCCTAATGTAAAGAATGTGAACAACAACGTAAGCTGCTATCAAGATTATACCATTTCGAATCATTATCATATGGTTGTTTGGAAGTAAGCATAAAACATTTCTTGATACTGCAGTAAATTGTTACTTTACAATTATTTACATATATAAATGAAGCTTCATTAGAAAAAAATAGTATATGAGTATAACTGCGATTGTTAATTAGCATACATATTAACATATTCAACTATTGTTTTTTATGTCTGAACATTTGGTGCATAGCACAGAGCCATTTTATCATCGTATTTTTTATATATATATATACATATAGTATAAATTTGTATTATTTCATGCTTTTGATTTTAGTTCCATAATTGGTTTCCCCAAGCTATGTGATTCTTATTTAATTACATCATCTATTATCCACTCCCAACTCGTTTATTTAAATTTCTTTCTCACTAACAGTAATCACATTCTGTTTTCTACCTTTTCGACATATTTTTTTCCATTTTCTTCCACTCTCACTTTTGTGTTAAGTGTTGGTGGTGAGTTTCCACTCTTACTTTTGTGTTAAGTGCTGGTGGTGAGTTTCCACTCTCACTTTTGTGTTAAGTGCTGGTGGTGAGTTTCCACTCTCACTTTTGTGTTAAGTGCTGGTGGTGAGTTTCAACTCTCATTTATCTCGCATCGATCGTTATCGGGAATTATTTTATTGGAGATAAATTCGTCTTAAGGATTTTTTATTTTCAAATCAGTCATCTTGTTGTCGAAAAGTAGTTAAGTTAAGTCTCAACAACTTTAACATATGTCAGACAAATAACAAAGTTAAACTCATATTAGATATATATATTTCAATGCACATATACATATGAATTAAACGTGTAAATTGAAATAACTGATTTGTTCACTTTTGACATAAATTTGAGTGAATAATAACAGTTGTATGCTTCAATCATCTCATAACTGATTTTCGTTGATATTTTTTCGACAGTTCAGGCAGTGTCCTGGTATTGAAGGCACGTGTGACCTAAGACCTATGCCATGCTTTGCTGCTCCATGTGATCTCGGGCCGACCTGTGTCCCTAGTATGTATATACAACCAACATCATTACAACTATAGCTAGTTACATACTTAACACTGTATTGTTAACACGAATAATTATTAAAAAAACCTTCTTATGGATAAAGCCTTACGAGAGGTTCCGTTTCTGAGATCGAGACCCTTTCATGAATATGGGGGCTGAATTTGAAATTAGTAGATATCATTGAAAAATATTTGGAACCTTATCTATCTATAACACAGCTGCTACTATTCAGTATTGTCATTGCATAGCGAAAGGCTATTATATTGTTAGGTGACGATTTTTTATGCCACTGTTCGTATGTTTTTGATTAATTAGACGCTAATTGTTTCCTACTTCTTTTATTGTTCTATCTAGTTTTTCAAAACATAGATTCTGCACATTTCATATTTGATATGTTCTGCCTAAAACAATAGTTTGTTTTCAACTATTTCAATAGTATGATGTTTTCGTCTTCTTCAGATCCAGGAAGTTCTACGAAACCGGGCAATTGCCCTTCTCCTTTTAACATATGGACAAACCGGGTCAGGTGTAACACAGACATAGCTTGTTACAATTCAGAGGTATGTTGTCACGGATTCTACGGAAGCGAATGTAGGCCACCATTTATGAACTAAGAGTCAAATGATAAATGTGTTGGAAATTAAATAAAACCTAAGTACATAGGGAAATGTGAATATTGTTGATGAGTTTTGTGATGTGTGCTATTATTAGATATTTTTGGATTATAAGACGATAAACGATTAGTATTTTCTAATTGCAGACGATTTCTTTTTATATATATATATATATATGATCTTACACGAGTTTCCTTTTCATACGAGACTTGTGAAACGAAACAAGAAAACATTTTTTCAATTTAGCGAGCCTCTTGCGAGCTAATATGAAAAATTCGTGACGAGTTTCGTAAATTTCATATGAAATGAAAGCGAGTGTAAGATCCTTTTATCACATAATCAAGATTTGTGGCATTTATTCGTGTAAAACGACAATTTTCATGCAGCCTTGAAATGTTAAAAGCCGCCATTTTGACTCTAGTGTGTAAGTCTGTGACGTCATGTACTTGTCCTAGGCATGACGTCACAATTGAAACAATTAAAGCCTACAACCAATCACAGGGTTGATAGGTCATATTACATTGGTTAATACGCAAAAAAATATGAAATGGGTATGTTCACTGGATAACACAGTACATCATGCGATAAAAGTGAGTATGTGTCGTTGATAGAAAAGAGATGGATCGCAGAGGCATTCGCATTAAAGCAAGATTGCGTTTGTAACATATTTGTAATATGCTTATGTATGGAAGGCAAAGAGACACATAAAGAAGGCTTTCGTTTATCTGTAACGTAGGCACCATTATCAATCAAAAACAAGTTACTATTGACATACAAGCAGAGTGTTATTATGGCCGATAGCGGCCGTCACATCTTACATTTAATATATATAAGACTTGTACATGTACATTTTTTTTAATTTGTACATGTACACATCTTATAATTAATAACGATTAACATTCCTTTCGTGATGAGACCCAGTCCGAAACAAAGGTGGAGTAAAGCAGACACCTGCTAGTTTATCCGTAGCTTTTGTTAAGCATATAAACCGGTCTATTGCAGGACAAGTCGAGTATATACAGCTGTTTGATTATTTTGGGTAAAAAATTAAATCTTCACAAAAAGAATTGAAATATTACGCCAACAACTGAGATATTTTAAGCATATTGACTGCATGCTTTAAGAGAGCTTCCATAGTTGAAAGGACCATTGCGGCTATGTTAAATTGTTTTATATATATATTTAATACTATAAATATATATTTAATACTATAAATAATATTACGAGACGCTATCTCTGTCTTTTGTTTTATTTTTTATATTTAATACTATATATACTTAAATGAAATATTAATTTTGTATTCAGTGGAAAAATAACAAGGTATCTTATACTTTAAGAATACATGTAGTACGTACTGAGGTGTCTGCTGCATTTTAGATGGCAACATTTTAATACATTTAAAAATAATATTAACATTAGATATTATATGTGTACATGTACAAATTTTAAAAAATGTACATGTACAAGTCTTATACATATTAGATATAAGATATGACGGCCGCAATCGGCCATCGTAGAGTTTCCTTTTACTGTTTCAGTTGGCCTCAATGGATAAGCTTGATGTTTAATGTTTAGGCTTATATCTTTAAACGGTTTTCATTTTTTTTAATCAATCAGTCCCTGCATTGGATTACACGTGTATATCGAGATTATATGGTATCTTCATGTGCACGTGATTATTGAAAAAATCAGAGAGATTTGTTTTCCAAATTAAGATATGATTTATGTAATCTCCATTGTAAAAGTATATCAATTCTTTCTAGTTCAAAATTACCAAACTTGCGTGATATTTTTACTTTATTTTCGACGCAATGAAATCCGATTACATCCATGTCGCATTTAGTTATTTCTACCAGTATATCGTCCCAAAAAAGGAACTATAGTCATCATGACATAATCCTAAAAGACATAATTTCTGCAAAAACAATTGTCATGTTTGTCAACAACTGGTCCCTGAAGGGTTGGCGTTGGCATCTTTCCTTCGATAAGCTTTCATCTAGCATTTCTTAACTAACCAACGGTAGACTATATGTATGAAGATGGAAATGTACATTGGAAGAGGAGGAGTTAACATCGGAGAGGCTTATTGCAAAGCACGTTCTTTAGGAGCATTGGACAAGCAAACAGGAACTGTTCAGACCGCAAAACATGGTAGATGTTAATGCTCTATGTAATGAAACCTAAACGCGGATTGAATCTGCTGAACATTCACATTGAAATACATATTACTTGGCGAGAAGAAAAACAGTTTAATCACACTAACTTGTGAGTACAAAGACCGACCACTTTTGTATATAGAATTGACCAAACGTTAATGCAGTTGTATTAAATAAAAATCAGTGGTATTTTATATATTTTAAACGAAAACTACGAAGTAAACGGCATTTTCATTTTTCAAAATTTCCTATATTTATATTTGTTCTTTAGGTTTATTTCGTGATAAAAATATTTTAGCGGTACATTTAATCCAAATTCATTGTTTAATTTGTTACAGAAATGCCAAATAATAATAGAAGATAATGCATTATGAAGAGCTAATAACCCTTACATGGACATTTGTATATTTTGTTTTTAATTCTGAAAAACAATATATGTCATCTAAAAGGATTCTGTAGAAAAGAATGTTTCCCCATTGATCATGCAATAGTTATAATTCTGGATCAGCCATCAGTTTTGATAACATATATCATAACCATCATCAATAAACTAAAAAGGTCAAATTGATAGATTTAGATAATGTGTTAGCAAATCTCTTTTGCTTCTCGAACGACATGACAAAAGATTACGCACCCGGACGTGTTAGAAGAAGTTTTTCATTGCAACGTTTCATGACAGCAATCTGGGCCCAGTTGTTCAAAATGTGATTAGCTTAATCAGTGATTAGCGCAAAAGTTATTTTTGGTGTATCTTTAAAACAAAACCATTCACTGAGTTTAAATTTTTTAGATAGCTAATATAACATCAGAGTAAATTACATGCAAAATGTAAAGGTTTTACCTTGTATATTGACCAAATTATTAGAGATTGAAAAATGTCGTTAAAAATGATAAAGCTTATCACCTTTTGAACAACTTGGCCCAGATTGATGTGACTCTTAATTGCACAGCTGAAATTGCAGGAAGTTCTACAAACATGAAAACCTAATCTGTTATCTTTTTGTTATTATTATATAAGCAGTCATACGAAAACTGATTTGTTTTGACAGGTTTGTTAACATCCCAATCAATTTATGAAATAAAACATTATAAGCTGAAAAATAAACGTTCGATGCTGTTATATAAATTCCCTTATATAACATTAAAATTATGAATATGCTTAATTTGCAGTAGTTTCTGTAGAGTTCCTGAATGCCCGTGTACCGAATTTCTTTGCCAGCAATACTCAGGAATTGAGACCTAAAATGGTGGTACAAGGTCACCAACAACTGAAATACCTATTTAAAAAAGCATTGAATGCTTATAATAATAGATCTTTATTATTGCCAGTACAGTGTGTCAACTTATGTTACAGTGTTTCATATGTATGATGATTTCGAAACAAGTTTAAAATGATTTATATTGTAACAATTACCAATAAATTTACGACGTTAGTCTTACAAAAGCGATCCTTTCTGCCAATAATACATTTCCATTTTGATTCCAGTATCTCTTGCATCACTAACCGTCTTCCCATTCCGATCTTTTAGCCCTGTTTAACCTTACGCTTGATTGTCCGCTTAACAATATTAACAAGCGTAATAAAATATATAGACATTAACTAAACAAACACGTTTCAAACGCCGAAAATAATACAATAATCTTCAAAACCTTAGAATATATGTATATCAACTAACGGAAGCTGCGGCAAACGTTCGAATACATGCATGATGATTATGTTTGAAAGAAGATGTAGAGATATCAATAGATAATATATATTGATATCTCTACGTTAAGGTTTTAACGTATAGATATAGCTCCCTCTATATCATATACATTGTAGAAGGAGACATAGCTATACAATGATAATAAACAAGCGCATTATTGTCTATGAAATATGATAAACACGCTATGATGCCTTACCTGAGGTATTATAGCGTATGGTTGACATTTATGTTGAATATATTTTCCTAAAACAATAATCAATATACAAAATATAAATATATAAATATTCTACCTTTCTAAATCATTTCAAGTATTTAATCACACCTTTACATATTTACGACGAACGTTAAACACTTTTCGTTTGTCCCTGTATGCTTACATATGTTTCAGAATATTTTAAACATGGTTTTGCTATGCTTTAGATCTTTATTGTTATTCGTGAGTCCTTAATAGAAGAAATGGCCATAGAATGTTAGCCAGGCTAACGATATGAAATCTTATGAAATGTTATCTCCCTTTTGTGACCTCCTCGCTGATTGGCTAATCGAGTTCACAAACAAAAATGAGAGAAAATGGCTGTCACCGATCAGATTTCAGATCGTCAGCCTGGCTAACATCCTATGGCCATTGAAAACGCGGGTGTCCGACATGATAATATAAGGGCATGGAATATACCTCAAATGAGTTTAATTCTCAGAAGCAATGTACCGACAGTGAATAGCGTACATGCAGTGTGTTTCGCGTTATACGCAAGGGTTTCGTCATGTCGTCCCCGAGACAAAAGCGTCCTATCAACTAGAATCCGACTGTTTTTCGATGTGACATGACGTCTACGGAACATGCACAGCATGACATGTACTAAACCATATGTCAAATTGAAGAAAAACACCATAATTTCCTGTCAACCCCTACTGCTCCCGGCGTGCTTTTTTGAAAGGTTTTCTGGAACAAGATCATTTAAATAGGGCAATGGAGTTAGTAACCTTGTTTATATCATAAGTGTATGGGCATACGAGGCCTGTGGAGAGATGATCAAAAAGTATCTTGAAATGTAAATGGCTGTACTTGTATTTGCTTCAATTTTGAGGCTTGTAGTTCAGCCATTCTACATTCATTATAAACAAAAGTTGAACACCAGTTTTCACAAAATAATGGGCCATCTTGTATATTCTTAATTGTGATATCAACGACAGCGAATACTGAGTGTAGGATACTGGAGAAAAATGGTCTTTTCCAACTTCAATTGTTTTGGTATCAATTATTTGATTTATATACGATGACACTATAAGTCGATATATACCTTATGTTCAAATTATGTTATATTATATACCGAACATGTGATGCAAAACAAGAAATACAACTCGTACTCATTACATATAAAGTAAGCACAATCTCTGAGACGCAAATTCTACCTGGAGTTGTCATTACTTCAGTGTAAGGAACGATAACTCTTGATAAAGATTGGTAAAAAAAGTTAGTAAAACAATACCTGTCCTAAAGTGTATGTTATATTGATCGCTCTAAATATAAACAACAGAGGTGTGCGAACATTTATGACAAATATCATCTTAAATTCTCAAGTGTAGATTTTTCGTTTTTATCATGATAAATTACCAGGTTTAGATGTTTTTCATTTTTATAACGAAAATGATTAGTCAATAACAAGACAGTTCATTTTTTAATTGTTTATTTCCCAATTTATATCTAAACACCCTGAACATTTCATAATTTGAATCTTTGTCTTTTGTGCACATTATTCTGCGTATTGGTTTATATATTTATTTCCCATTAGTTATGAATAGTTGGCACTTGTAATGGCAGCACGTACAGTATCGGTATGTGTAAATCCGGAAGTTTCTCTTCACGAACTTCCCGCTTTTGGGGACAAAGCAATAAGTCGGGATAATGTAGATCTTGGGAACATCAGGTCGACAGTATAGCCGGGAACCAGTGGCGTGAAGGCATGTCTTACTGAAAGTGGAATGTATACACCGGATAAGGTCAACCTGTCTCAGAGTATCTCTCTCCTGAAAGTAGGAGTTCAATGGATGAATAAAGAAAATTATTAGGATGCCTCAAAAACGACTAGGGGAGTTCAGGGTCGTTTCCAGTCTAAGCGGGGATTTAGAATGAGTTGTTATATTCTTAATTTGGGATAAATGAAGTACGCATATGTGAAATTTCAAGTTCATTCGACAACTGGTTTAGGAGATATGGCGTAACAAAGAGAGGTATACACCCGAACTTTTCACAGTAAATGAATGAATAACTATTGTGTGCTTTTTACGTTGAAAATTTGGAAGCAAATTAACAAAATACTGTTCAATTTTTAAAACCCTCTGGATACGTCAACCAAATAAATATGTGGTATGCGTAGAAAGGAACGTTTTGATTGTCAGATGCGGAATCTTTTATTTTTGTATGCTAACTGTCCAAATACACCATATTTTGGCCATTTCTGCATACATTGTAGCAACGCAATTTTGTTATTATGGTTGGGCATCGTTGCAAGGCAATAAAAGAAATCTGCACCAGAAAAGATAACCCCAATTGACCAATATGATGTTTGTAAAAGAAATCGGTGAATAAATTTAAGTTGAACATTTTAATCTTTATGAGGCCGCAAATGACCCATATTATTTGATTTTAATATCACACATCCACTAGAGGATATTATTTGTATGCAAAAAATGAAACCATACTCAATTCGCATAACAGTTTCAGTTGTTTCATCATACTGGTAAACATAAAAATACTTTTGAAACTAACAGAAAACTACCGTTGGCATATACTGATTAAACCAAGTGATCGGAGGTATTTTGAGCTTTTATGATATAAATGGCGATGTGACGTTAATAAGATCTGTGCGTTTTGCGGTAGGTGATTGGTTGGAAGATCATATGGATGACTAAAATGTGGTTTGTCTACATGAAGTGTGTTACGATTTAAATGGGGAAACGCATCAACTGCGAGTTTATTCGAAATTTTCATGTGAAAAAAAGCATAGCAGAAATTCAAGAATTAACGTCGACTTGAAATAGAACAAACGTGCAGAGTAGGTCACAAACAACATAATGGTTAATATAATATAATCCCCATGATGAAAGAGAGGCTAACTAGGTAATGTGGAAACCAGGAACGCACTTAGGTCAACAACGATATAGGACTAGCTGGCATGAACCATAGTTTGGTGTTTAACAATTGTATACTTACCTAGTGCACCTTACTGTGGGATACCGGAATGTTGTGAAAGGGTTCGGTACATAGCAGATCCTATTTTGATACACGTGCCACCTTGGCGGTGTGATGACATCCACCGTTTCAGGACAGAGATCCTCCCATTTTTGGTTGGAGGTGATCCATGTTGACGTTTTACTGTCGATGTGATACATGTATTACAGTTTTTGCCTTTAATTATATATTAATATAAAATACTTTAAAATTTAACTATCAATACATATATACAGCAAATGTACACTTATTTTGAATATATAACATTTATAAACTAAACTTTTATATCAAATTTGTATTAAATAAAATTAAGTAAACCCCCCAAAAAACAATACAATGATATGAGTGTTTCATTTCAAAACATGTATTGTTCATATCTTAGATACAAGGGAATTAAGCTACAGACAAAGCCTTTGAGCACCCTCTCCTTACAGTAGTAAACAGTTTACACACATAATAGTGAAGTAATAATAAAATATATGTATATATAATATATATAACAAAAAAGGAATAAATGTCCATGTGAAGTAAGTTAATATAGAAAAAATAAGATCTGACGACCGACTAAAAACTAGCTGCTCTCACCCTCCGCCGGGCTCTTCGGGTTTATTTCCTTCATGTTTATTTCAAAAGAACAACTTCGTGACGTCACAATTACATGTCATCACACTATCATAGTAACGTTACGTCACGAAGTACACAAGATTGGTGGAAATAAACCTGAAGAGCCCTGTGTATATATATATATATATTCATAATTGCATGTAATTATTATTTTTTTATTGAATTTTTTTGTTACAGACACTGGATTATACAAACATCAGACAAATGGTGCTGGTTAACAGCATACACATACAATTATGTGCTGGTATTAATTGATAAATAGATACGCATAATCTAGGAAAAGCGTCTAGTATCTCTAATGAATATGTAAACTATCTCCAGAATACTTCTATTATAAAGAAAACTCTGAGTATTTAATGGAATAGTTTCATTGTGGGCAGAAATTGAGTTAATAAGTATTTGCCTTTGAGTAGTATACGGAGAACGGTGGAGGAAGAAGTGAGCACAATCCTCAACAGGAGAATTACATGAGCAGACAGGAATATCAATGAGGTGGGATTCAATTAGACCTGAATTCAGCTTGCTAGTACAGATTTTAACATCAGTGTTAAAATACCGGATTAAACAATACAAACATTGTAGTATCTATATATATGTACTTACATTTTAGAAGCCAACTCTCCTTGCTTAGTTTGCCTCCTGCTTCCTTTAAAGTCTCTATGTTTGTAAAAGAAATATTTTGTTTCAAAGAGTTGTATTCGACGTTATATTTTTTGTTTTGATTTTTATCTTAAGTACCGTAATTCATAACCTCTGCTTTCTCCGGCATTAATCTGTTAATTTATGTAATTGTATTTACTTTGACGATTGACAGGTTGACCATCTGATCTTGTACCTATGTGGGTACCCCTCGGAGTCTTTGGAAAATTTGCAGGTGTCACTGAGTGACCAAGCTGATTGTAATATGATTGTGGTATCAATTATACCATAATAAAGGGTAGGAATAATGAGCTAAGCACAAATCCGTTAATTAATGAATTTTTAAAAACAGGCGAATTTTTTATTATGAAAGTGTGTATATTATGAACAATGACCCTCACCAAGTTCCATACATGTAGCAAGTTATACTAACTATCTGTCCAAAGAGAAGCATTTAGGCCAGTCAGGTATTTTCATGTTGAAGAAAGTGTTTGAAAATTTACAGTCCCAGTTAACGCAAAAACAAATCATAAAAATAATTGGATTTCGACACTTCGTTGTACACAAGGAAACTGAAAATCTGTTCAAAATATATGTATGACATAAATTCTGAAACGAAATACAATAATACATATTCTTTTTAATATTTACTCGTTGCACTACTTGTATTATGATTGTTTTAAGGTAATAGGTTTGTGTCACCATTTCTCAGTATTTTTCTTCAAATTTTGTAGTTATATTGCTTTGAAGTAAAGACAATTTTCTGCAACAGAATAAAATATAGGTTGTCAGAATTTTAAGGATTTTTAATGGAAATTTATGGAAAAAGGCGTGAATTTTGACAGAAAAAATGAAAGACCCAAATTTTTGCAAAATAATGTCAATAAAAATGATACTGACATAGATTAGTATTGCATTAATGTATATCAATTTAATAAATGCTGAAATTATGTAAAATAAATTATCTATAAACGATTAAAAATTGACATTTTATAAGAAAATCCTATACACATAGTAATTGCATGTAAGAGTTATCTTTCTTGAAAAACTTCACAGTAGTGAAATAGGTAGCCGATTTCCTGAAGTACAGAAAAATGAACACACGTGACTAATTGATAAAAAAACTGACTTAATGCCTGGATTGCTTTGAAATACTTTCATATTGAGAGAACACACTGTTCTGTCAATAATAAACATACAATATTCATCAGTTTTATATTAAACAATGACTCATTAGAATATGCGGAAATTGTGATACTGTCTCCCTACATTAGATTTTCAACTAGGGATGTACTTCCTATTTCCGTTTATCAATACACTCAATCGACCTTAAGATATACCTACTGGTAATAATACCAGATTCCTCTAACATTGGCAGGACATATCTAAAAGATGTCGTCTTGCTCCAACCTTGTTAGCTTGTCTATGATGTTTGTTTTGAAATGCTTGCATCATGTTGACTTTCCGAGAATGGTCCTACTGTGTCTTAAATGTAGCCATCAGGTAGAGCCATGCTCATGAATTTAAAACAATTGCGTTTCTTATGGCCACAGTCATTCTCTGAAGCTTACGGCCAGCACTTTTTTATGTAAATATATGTACTATCTAGGATGACAGTCACTCTGTTCCCAAGGAATGTTTCTAAGAATACTGTATTGTGTGAAAGTATCTGTTCCCTACTCAAATGGTCAGAACCAGTGAACACTGAAACTATAGAGTTATTCTTTGAAAGGACGGATATTTTGATTTGATTTGTTTGTTTGGGATCTTTTGTTGGGTATAATTAAAATTATTTTCATTACCACAATTGAAAAAAATGTCCTTCCCGGACAAGGTCCACTGTCTGTCCTATTGCATAGATTAGTAAGACAACACCCTAGTCCATCTTTGTTTTCCTTCCCACTCCCTGCTGTTCATCTTTTCGGAACTCTACCGTGATCGAAAAACGTGCCAAGGGCGACAACTCCAAAACTATATGTGTATATGGTTGCACACCACTATTATTTACCCTATTGTTATAATGTTCGAAATACTGTGTTTGCTTGGCAATTACAACACCATAATTCACAATGTTAAAACTATTGCCAACATACAACAAATATTGCATACATTTATTCTGACATTCAATGCTTGTACTACAGAATGAAAAGTTTTTGAAATGCAAGACAGGAAAATGCCAAAAGAGCGGAACATTGATTCCAAAAGATATCAGGTTTCATCTTAACCCAAGACAGTAAAAGTGCATTTTGTATAGGTTTGGTATATACTGTAAAATAAAGAAATGGGACCAAGTATGAGTGGGTTTTGAGAAACTGTTCTTTGAACCAACCTGTCCAAGCTTTGCAGCCAGGGTCATCCAAGAGAGAAAAATTGTGAGTGAGGGCTGATTGATTCTTCGATAAGATGTACGACACTTCTAAACGGTCGTTAGTTAAAATTTCAGACGACCTTCTTAATTGAGAATCCAAAGGTAGGATTACCTGTGTTCAGGTCATTGTCAATAAGATGAAATGTGCATACAAGTGATGACCTAGAGCACCACAATTTGTACGTGAAAATGAATTAAACAAATCTCGTTAACGCTATTTCTCTGAAAGCACAGGAGGCATCTTTTCTACAACTTCATATGAAGGTTTACCATGGTCCCTAGTTATGCATAGCGAATTTTAGGACTGATCGGAAGGCTAAAATGGCCGCCGGGCGCCACCTTGAAATTTTAGAAGTAAAATTTCTTAGCGCCTTTTCTCAGAAATTACCGCAAGGCTCTTTCTCATATTAAAGATGAAGGCTCCCCGTGGTCCCTATTTCTTGGATTTTGACAGTGAAGGCTATTTCGCAGGAAGTACTAGAGGGATCTTTCTCACATTTGATACGTAGGCTCGCTTTGCTCTGTAGTTGTGTTGGTCTTGTTTACTTTTGAGACTGATCGGATAATCAAAGTGGCCGACTGGCGGCCATCTTGGATTTTGACAGTACAGGTTTGTTATCACTATTTCTCAGAAAGTACTGGATGGATCTTTCTCAAATTTGCTCTGTAGGTTTTCATTGGTCCTTTTTGTGCATGCTTGCTTTTCTGACTGATGGAATAAACAAATTGGATAAAGGGTGGCCATCTTTAATTTTGACAGTTACAGTTTGTTATTGCTAATTCTAAGAAAACTAAATAAATAGAGTTATTCAAAGTAAAATCTACTGATACATAAATCTCGTAGCACTTCTGAAACGAAAGTTATGAGGGGGCAGGATCCTATGTAAATTTAACATAGCTGGAAATAGACCCTTTAAAACTGATATTGACATTGTTATATCGTGTGAATTTCGACAAAGCATTTCCATGCATGTTTTTATTAAAACATTGACATGGTAGTAAACATGTTATAAATATAAAAACACCTTATTTCGACAGTTACATTCTTTAACGATACATAGAATGTTGTGATATTTCTTAAATAATGCTTGATGGAAAATCGTATGGATGGTTATCTTGAACAATGAAGAAGTAGCGCTTGTAAAGCGCTGATAATGCTTACTTAAAATGCACGCTTTTGAACAGGAATTTGGACTCCTCTATCCCTGTTGTTGTGACTGCTGTGCGTAACACGTCCTGTGTGCTCGGCATATATCCGCGCTTGGTTATCCTTTCCAATGCATTCAAGTAACTGGTGAGTAAACATGGAAATCACATGTTATTATACACACAACCGATGTTTCCATGTTGATACGGTTATACATATGGCTTTCTGTGCAGTTTTATGTTTAGCTGGGCTGATTTTATTGTTCTGTCATGTAAATGCAGTAACCCTTGATTGACCTGCAATACGAATAGATATAAATTATATTCTTTTCCCGATCCGCGATCTGCAGGGTTGTTTGTATTGTATTGGTTGGTTTGTATTGTATTGGTTGGTTTGTATTGTATTGGTTGGTATGTATTGTATTGGGTGGTTTGTATTGTATTGGTGGTTTGTATTGTATTGGGTGGTTTGTGGGTTTTAATGTGATGAGATTGTACATGTGTTATTACAAGGTTTTGGTATTATATTGGGTAGGTGGTGGGTTTTTTAAAGGACGAGGTAGTGTTTTTGTATGTGATTAGGTTTTGGTAGTGTAGTGCGACGAGGTTGTGTTTTGTATGTGATAAGGTACTGTTTTGGGTGGTTTGTGTGTTTTTGTAAGACGAGGTTTTAGTTTTGTATGAGGCAAGGTTTTAATTTTCATATGAGATAATGTTCGAAAACTTTGTGCCTTAGCCGTTGTTGATTGTTAGGCAATACATTAGCATCATTGGTATTGGATTCTTAACGACCCTTCAACACAAATTGGGTTATTAGGGCCAATATAAGATAATATATCATGTTAAAGGAAATGGCATTCAAAAGTTAACGACATACGTTAACTTGAAAAGTAGAAGTGGCTATGGTTATTTATATCCTTTTGAACAGACCAACAGTTTTTAGGTAGATTTGAATCGTTGAGATATTAACTTTATCGAAAAGAGATTTGCATTATCATTATGACAAAATTCTCATGTTGGCTGAATTTCAATGCAATCTAATAACAAGCGTTGAACTGTTAACGGTTCGTGAAACGCTATGCAAAATGTTTCAACTAGCGAAGTCGCGCTTTCGCTGATTTTATACAAAGGTAAACTTCAACACGTCAACACAAAAATGAACAACAAACTCTATGAAATTCAGAGTATCTTCTGTTGAAGTAGTAAACAAACTGTTCAGGAATGACTCACTATTCTGCACAATCCATGAGTTGGTATTCACGGGAACGACTGACACAGGCCTGTACTCCCCCGTCACCCCATAACCGTTGCAGGGCATCAGCTACAGGACCCAGGTCTCTATCCCCGCCAAGCTCAAATAAATGGCGCGCATCCTCCTGGTTAAAATATTATAATATATCTATACAATCAGAAAACCATCCAAAGTCCTTGTGATAGTTAAATGGTAAAAAAACAAATGACAAGAGTTTCTTAATACCTCCCTGCCACTTTCACCTCTTTAGCGGTTCATCAGCGGCAATGGCGGGTACTAAAGATTCCCCTACCTATGCTTCATTGGTATTAGGATATTTGGAAGAGATTCTGTATGACAAAATAGAACAGATTTCAGATAAAAGAGTTTTCCGATTTCTTGATGTTTTTGGATGATGGATTTATTATCAGGCCCCCTGACAAGAATGTCTCTTGATTTTCATAAATCGTTAAATTCCATACACTCGGATATACAATATCCTATGGAAATTAGTGACGATACGCTTCCTTTTCTAGATGTTTTGGTAGAATAAACAAACGGAAGCGATTAAATAATTTAGAAGATTATCGTAGAAAACCGTGCTCAAGACGAAATCATATTTAACGGTATTCAAAGAGAAATACTTGAAAAGAGAGTGAAGCACACCAGAACAGTCTGTTTACTACTTCAACAGAAGATACTCAGAATGTCATAGAGTTTTTTTGTATTGACGTGTTGAAGTTTACCTTTGTATAAAATCAGCGAAAGCGCGGCTTCGCTAGTTTAAACATTTTGCATAGCTTTTCACGAACCGTTACATCTTTATCTGAAATCTGTTCTTTTTTGTCATAAAGAATCTCTTCCAAATATACTTATACCAATGAAGCTTAGGTAGGGGCAACTTTAGTACCCATTGCCGCTGATGAACCACTAAAGAGGTGAAAGCGGTAGGGAGGTACTAAGAAGCGAAGAAGAGTCCAATTTCAGTTGAAGACCCAAACAGTGCCAATGCTAGTAAAAAATATATTATACCATTTGTAACAATATTGAACGCTACATTTTGTTAACAAGAATAGCAGAAAAAATTAAACGTGTTTTAGAGAAGAAGAATATAATTAATTGCAAAAGACATAAAAAAAATTCTTAAACATCTACTGTGCAAGTCAAAATTTGATGACAAAACAAAATGTACATTACAGCGTGACAAAGTGTCAAAGCGTATGGAACCAAGATGTGGAAAATGTAGCATGATTATTGAATGTAATTCATTTGTTTTTAGGAATGGCAAACATTTGAAATGAGATGTAATATAATTTGCAAATAGTAGAGAATTAAAATTTAAATTCTAAAACTTGGCCTTTACGCGAGCAATTTCGAGCACCTCTTATAAGTTTAAATTCACAAAATTCCGTGTGTTTGACAAGTTCGGATGAATCAGGTATTGGGCTTTGATATTGGTATTTACTATCAGATTTGTTTACGTTTACTGTTGAACAATGTATTCATGTGAGCTTTTATAATATGCTCCGTTTCTTTTTCCGTTTATTTCTATGACATATTTCACGTAAGTACATTCATTGTAATCATTTAAAGACGTCGTAATTTCTAGACGTTCGAATCATGTGAACTTTGTTTATGACGTCATTATTTTTTGACATCCTAAGTATGTGTACTCAATTTATGACGTCGCAAGTCGCCTTAAGAGCCCCAAGATTGGCGAAATTAAGTCTACGTGTTTTGTTATATATATATATTCCGTCATATTGACGTTTAAAACAATATCTATATATATAATAACAGTAACAGTCAGTAAGGACAAATCAGATATCAACAATTTCAGGATTTGTTATCCTATTAGTTATCACTGTAATTATGAAATGCATCTTTGATATACAGCGCATACAATTGAAATAAGATTAAGAACAATGACATTCATGAAGGTTACACAAATAAAAGGGTAACTGTCTTGTTATTTAAACAATGAGTGCTATAGTTTGCCCTCAAATAGATGACCTTGGCCTCTTTTAAAGGTCACCGGGTTCAAAATTGTAAAAACATCTAAACAATTTCTTCTGAATAACCAAATGGCCTAGAGCAATGCTATTTAGCCAGTAGGTACCTGAATCAGAGTAATATCAAGTTTCCTTAAATAAATGACACTGACATACTTTCTGGGTCACATTGGTAAAATATGTTAAAACCTTTCAACAACTTCTTCTGAAATACTAGGAGGCCTAGAGTTATAATACTTGGCCAGTAGGTACCTGGCATTAAGTGCTATAAACGTCCCTCAATATATATTTGGCCAGTAGGTACAAGGGACAGAGTGCTATATTTTGTCCTCAAATACATAAACTTGGCCTACTTTCAAGGTCACAGGGTTCAAAATTATAACAAGGGCACCGCAAAGCGGTATATAATACGCCCGTCACATGTTGAATGACCCGTTGTTTGTACGGTTGAAATATGAGGAGAAATAATGTTTCCAACATGATAGATCAATTAGTGTAATACATCAGGGAATGCATTAGCGTCGGATATATGTGGTTATTGAACTTGTCCGAGCTGTTATAGAAATAAACCTACCTATGAAGTTTGAATTCAATCTGTTGAAAATTAGTGAAGAGATCGAGCGGACACCGTTTCGGAAAGTGGATAAAGGGCCCCAACTCCGTAAGGTACCGTCGAATATTGGTGGTTATCAAACTTGTCCGATTTGCTATGGTAGTGAACCTTCTTATGAAGTTTGAATTCAATCTGTTGAAAATTAGTGAAGCTATCGAGCGGAAACCGTTTCGGAAAGTTGATAAAGGGCCCTAACTCCGTACGTTAACGTCAGATATTGGTGGTTATCGAGCCTGTCCATGCTGTTATGGTAATTAACCTTCTTTAATCTATTTTAAATATTATAAATATTAATCTATTTCTTCTGAACAACGAAGTGGCCTAGAGCAATGATATGTTGCCAGTAGGTTCCTGGAACAGAGTAATATCAATAAATGACACTGACATACTTTCAAAGTCACATGGGTCAAATACGTTAAAACCAGGAAGCCCAGAATACTTGGCCAGTAGGTACCTGGGACAAAGTGCTATCAAATTGCCTCAAATGAATAACATTGACCTAATTTCGAGGTTACAGGAGACAAATATGTAAATATCTTTCAACAACTTCTTCCGTAATAACTGAAGGCCCTGGGTGATGATAGTTGACCAGTAGCATGCTTGAATAAAGTTTACTTTAGTCTGGAACATTCTTAAGCCAAGGAGACTCAAACTATGGAAATGTTTGTAAAATAGACAATTATTTCCCATGATTGATCAACTATCCTTGTGAGCGATACAGTACATCCGGGCCTCTTGTATTTCTTTACAATAGTGTTTTCTCAAGAAGTGGGATTGTGTGCACACCCCCCCCCCCCCTTCAAAAGAAGGTTCATTACCATAGCAGTTCAGACAAGTTTGATAACAAACAATATCCGACGGTAACTTACGCAGTAATGACCCCTTATCAACGTTCCGAAACGGTGTCCGCTCAATATCTTCACTTAATTTCAACAAATTGAGATCCTGTGTCACGTCACAAGTGATACTAATGCTACAGTAGGAACTATGAATGTTGTTTGTATATCTGACAATAACTATCACAATAAGTATCAAATACCGGACTAGGTAGTTATACTGACTGCGCGTTCAGGATCTTGAAAGTCAATCTTCAGATTTTCCATAGCTCTGATGATGGTGGTCATGGACCGGTAAATGTTGCTATACACCACTGGTCGGTATTCCATACACTCCTCTGCCGTATATCCTCGGTCATAGATGATTCTGTAATGGTAATAACATTCCAAGAAAATGAGAACACAATCAGCAAAAAAAAAAAAAAAAGGGAAAAAGACTAACGTAGATCACTTAAACAAAGGTGATTAACTTGATCCATAACCAGTTATGCTTTCTCGACATTTTAAACATTGATATGTTTATTGTTTACAGTTTCTTTTTCGGTTATTGATACGCAACGTTGTTGTTGATTCTTATTGTGGTAACAGAACAAAAAACGTAGAAGTCTTAAAACAATGATAATCATCTTAATTCATAAGACATTATCGACAAAAAAGCAACATTTTAAAACTTGGAGTGATTATTGTAACTTGTTTACAAATTGGCTATTGTCTGTTTGTACGTCACGGTATGTTTACTATGTCAACTCATAAACAATATATACGCTTATCCTATACAAAAGAAGTCGAGTGATCTGGAAAAGGCTAACGCATTCATGAATATTTCGTGAACATTGGAAACGAAAATAAGACACATAAACACAGACTGAAAAATATCGTAATTGATATATCCGCCTGCTTTGATTGGTAAAAGTATATATGACATAAAAGCTAAGTGAACACTTACTTCATTTGTTTAAAAATTGTACTCTTTCCAGACTCCCCAGCACCTGGAATGAAAATGAAATAGGTTTGATGACGATGCATTGAAGACAATAGATATTGTTGTAAAGTGATCAAAATCATCTTCATTTCCTTTCTATATCATGCTGGTGGAGCCTCACTTAAATAAAAGCGTCGAATCACGTTAACAGTAATTTAAACCAAGATGAATTTTCTATTTCTTGTTTCCTAGCACCACTGACGAGTCCAACAGGGACGAAACAGCTAGTTCAGTTTGGTTTGGTTTGGTTTAGTATTGTTTAACGTCATATCAACAGCTATGGTCATTTAGGGACGGTCTCCCCTGTGTGCAAGATGCATGCGTGTAGTGTATGCGTGTGTGTTTT
>JAUMHH010082429.1:0-17951 GCA_032359455.1 Chlamys rubida
TCTATTATTAAGTATTAGATAAGTATTATCTATTATTAAGTATTAGATATGTATTATCTATTATTAAGTATTAGATAAGTATTATCTATTATTAAGTATTAGATATGTATTATCTATTATTAAGTATTAGATAAGTATTATCTATTATTAAGTATTAGATATGTATTATCTATTATTAAGTATTAGATAAGTATTATCTATTATTAAGTATTAGATATGTATTATCTATTATTAAGTATTAGATATATATTATCTATTCTTTGTTATTCTTTCAGTGTCGGTTGTGAATCCAGCTAGCGACCTCTGCACAGTTTTCAAACAAATTAAAACATGTCCAAAGAACTCTATATGTTTGGCTGGAAACAATCAAGCGTCTTGTCTGTGAGTATGTTATTAAAGCGTCTTCAGGATAAGATTCAGCTGTGTCCAGTTATCTCGGCTTCATGTCAATACGAGTGTTTTTGTTTATATCTGAGAGTGGCAATTTTGAATACTTATGAAGTTTAATATGATAAATCATGAAATAGAGGATAAGGCGAAATATAATAAATTCTTATCATTATAAAAAAAAGCTTTTTATTACCACGATTGTAAAGTAATATTAAATACGTGTAAAGCCATATTGTTGGCGGTAGGTTAAATCAGTGGCTCCCACTTCTTTATCAGACAATGACCAAAGACTTGCGCTAATCACTAATTAAAGTGTCTTGTTTTCTGCTTTTTCATTTAATTATAAAATTTGATAGTTTAACAGAGATGCATTTTAAAATTGTTATAAAATTCTTTTACTGGAATAACCATGGATCATCTTGTTTAGTTCAGTATCTAAATATTTATCACCAAAAGGGGTCTATTTTCGTTTTAGTTCATAAGCATCCTGTTTTGATTAATTAGGAAAAAGTAAAGTTTGCTCATCTCAAGCCTCGTCATACTTGGATAAAACCTTATTAATTTTGAAAAATTGAGTCATATCCTCTGTAAACATTAAAATAAACTTTAGCTGTTGTTTTTGTTATTGTTATGCGATCCTAGTTAACCCTAACCATTTTGCTCGTAGTTCAACGTAGTTGGCGGTATTTACACGTAGTTCACCCTGCTTAACCTTTCTTGATATTTCCCATTTTCCAATTTTATACTGTTTTATACTAGTTGACCGTAGTGGTGACCGTGTCACCTTTATACCTTATGCTAAACCATTTATTTCTCTATATATCCTGTGATTACCTTATAATAACCCATTTATGTCTTCATGAAAGGTGCACAGTTTCATCTATATACTCTGTGATAACTCATTTGTTTGTTTATAAGTGAGATCAAATCAATCAATATACAATCAATATACCAAATCAATCAATGATGTCCTTTAATAGACAATGATAAAAAACAAACACTCAACCGTTTCAAAATCAATCCACCTAATTACAATTTCTTTGAAAATCCGCTAAACATTGAACCCGCTGAAAAGGGAAGACTTGCTGTCGACAACATGTATCTGAGTAGGTCTACAGTAGCTATCGTGATTCAGTTTACCTGTAACGAAATGTATATTTTTGGATCATCCATAAACAACAAGTTTAACAGTTTGTTTTTATATGTTGTCTACAATGTATCTTGAACTGAATATAGCTTGTAAACTAATATCATCTACTATTTTGGTCCACAGGACATCAGCCACAGGAGGTACGTACTATTGTTACAACTTCCGTTCGAACGCGATAACAATGATATTGTCTAGTTTCTTCTAGATGAATTGAATCTGAAACTAGATTAATAATGAAAATTCTGTCACCAAGGAAACTAAATATATATAATACTACGCAAAATCATTGTATTTACTGGTGATTCTTAATTGCAAAAATGTTATCCCTAACGTAGGTAAGGACATCCATCGTGTGGTACATATAGTTGTGATACATAAATCCCAATATATAATATTTTACTTTCTTGTTTTCTAGTATAGAATGTATATCATGATGATAAATACTTATTGCTTCCTCAACAGATGATCTCGCTGTGATTGTCGGCCTTGGCGTGGGTATTCCTGTGTTTATCCTCGTGGTGGCGCTGCTGGCAGTAATAATGGTCTACCGGAGTCGCATCAGGAAAATCAAAAGACATGCTCCACCTCCAAGGTTTGTTAATAAATTAATCATCTGTAAAACTGTCCCGACGTACAGGTGTTATTGTGATATTTATTGACATCGATATCTTTACAGTTATTTCTTAAGTGTTAAATGCCGTTATAATGCCACTCTTTGTCCAGCAAAATCTTGTCGTTGTAAAGTGATAAGACAATAAATCGAGTCGTGCATGTTTAAAAACGATTAGAAAAAAGGGGCTTTGAAATGTGTTGGGGACAAAGTGAGGTTGCAAATGAAACAAAGGCTATTATATGTCCGTTTTATTATCATTCATTATTTGGATCATGTCAACATCACGACTACATAGTGGCAAAACAAAATGGTGGAAAAATGTAATTTACTGCAATTAATTTGGCAAATCTGCGGTATGATCATTACAGCAATCTTACCCTTTTGGGATGAGAGTTTTTCTGTAT
Organism: Chlamys rubida; assembly: GCA_032359455.1. NCBI lineage: Eukaryota > Metazoa > Mollusca > Bivalvia > Pectinida > Pectinidae > Chlamys > Chlamys rubida. The sequence continues at coordinate 2,558 of JAUMHH010082429.1, forward strand.
AATTCCCAAAGTTCAATAATAATTCTAATAATCTTGTCTGTGTGATAGTTGCTGTTTTAAGTTGTTTGTAAATCTAAATAATGATTTAGATCAATCTTTCGAAGGGTTAGGCATTTAATAAATACATTTATTTGATATGATTGTTTTGTTTCAATAATTTTGAGATAGGTCTTATCACACTCAGATAGACTTTTCTCCCCTGTAACATCTACTCAACATGTTGACAAAGTCATGTGAATATATTATATTTTAACTAGCATGTTTTGATTGCCACGTTCTTAATTATACATGAAGCAGAAATAAATACGTCAGAGTTCATTTAATAAAAAGCAAGGAAATATGTGATATTTTGATATAAATTTCATCAAATATTAAGATTTGAGTCATCTAGATGACATAATGTCAGAACCTTATGTATCAAAAATATATATGAGGTACAAACATTAATTATTTTCCATGTTTGCTTACCGCGGAGCCTACGCCCGATGTAAAGAAGAATCTCACATCTTCAGTGGATCTGTCTGTATTTCGATTTTAAAGAGAAAGTACTAAAAGTTAACAAGTTCTAGGTGATGTACGGAGATGTAAAATATTTCTATATCCAGCTTATCAACACATGAACCTACCTGTGTATGAGTCTTATTAATATATGAACCCATTTCTGATTGAATTATTTCCCTTCCATTACCGCAATTGAACAGAATACAAGAGAGAAGTATATTCGCCCAAGGCATTATGCCTAAGTTCCAGAGCTGGGGACGACAGGCGTATCAATTGCCGGACCATTGGACCGACACAGAATCCCGGTCTAGCTCATCCAGCGATCAAAAGCCAAGAACTAGACTTTATGACGAAGCTACATATCCAAAGCCATCACGTATGTGTTAAAATAGCACAAAATATTTGTAATTTTTCAGATATTTATAAAAAGACATTTTATTAGCTGATCTGGCTTTTTTCAAGTAGGTCTACAAAATTCGAATATTTTGTAATTTATTAATCGTTGGTACATTTGTACATTTTAGCGCATGCTAATTGTAGCGTATAACTGAATTTTAACTGCTATTGCATAAATGAATTAACGCACCAAAATATATGAATTAAAAAAACCCATTCCAAAACTGTATTTAGCGCAATCATAGTTTAGCGTAATTCGTAAAGAGCGAAAAGTGCTTAAATAAGAATACTGCTAAAATACGTACGTTTATAGTATTGTTTGTGATGAAACGCGAACCCCTTCTTTTGGAGAACGAAAGGAAGAACTTATCTTCTTAATCCTACATTTACAGGTCCGTCCTCTCCGCCATTTTACCTGTCATCCTGGGATACCCTACACAACGATGGAGATGAGGTATGTGCTTTGCTCGATCAATTCCTTCTCTGCGCGTCTTGTGAATCGAACACTTCTTTCAGATTGAAAATTAAATTAACATTTTCTCTAAACGTGGTTTTAAACTATTTTGATGTGTTTCTTTTACAGTTCAGAATCCGACGTCCAAAGATACGTCCAAATCCAGATGCAGTATATGTACGTATTAGAAATAGTGATAAAACCGTTCGGATATGTGTCGTTTATTTCACCTTTAGGAATCATTTATCAGTTATTTTCATGATATAAATATCAAATACCGATTAATCCATCTCTCTCAGTCTATAAAATAATGTGTGAAATAATCTCCTAAATCGTTAACTTATCATTCAGGCTAGAAGAATATGAATACGATATATATATACATGTATTTATGTATACGTCAACACCCATTACAATTCACACTTTACGAAAAGCATGCACGGACAGCAAAAAGTCGATATAATATTCTTCGTTAAAATTTCCCACTCATTTAATTAAACAATTTCAAGAACCGTTTTCCTTTATTTCTTATCTATCCTTTGCATGTCTCCCTTTATATATTGCCATAGCCTTTACTACGAAAACATGTTTATCTAGCATTATGGGTTTTAACATTTTTATCGTTTTCTATATATCAAAACATGTGTACAAAAAATGGCTTGAAATAACTCTAAAACAACAACTAAAGTAGACACTATTTTTAACTAGGGATCAAGATCCACTTGCGCTAAAGCTGGTCATGTATACAAACGACCAATCAAATGATATGTACCATTTGACAATAAAGGAAAAAAATCTTCATATTTCAAATATTTGTCAAGCGCAATTTTCACATAATTCCGAGAATTGGCAATATATCGAAGGATTAAGGAAGAGAAATTGTGTACAAAATAAGGAAACGCGAACCTTATATTACGCTGCTGGTGTAACGTAACGGGATAACCATAAAACGAGGGGCATTTTATCTAGGGTCTACAGTATTTTCGAATAACGCAGATATTTTTCTTATGTTAAAGTGTTTTATTTGTACAGTGTATATACATATTGTCTTTTTTTTCATTTCAGTCTAATGGGAATGGTTTGAATTGATTCTTCCGGACAAACAAATCGTGATTGTGGAGCAATGACGCATGGTGTTCAAACATAGTACGTTTCGTAAGGTTTATTGTATTTGTTAATTATGCCTAGAAACTACCCTTTACTATTATTGTGCGATAAAGGTATAAGTTTACATCAGTAACTTGAGCTTTTACATCAGGAATTGTATCAATTAAAACAACAATACAGAAAGACCAGTTATGAGTTATGAGTTATGACAAAAGTAGCCATTTGGTACAACTACCTTTATCAGAAGTACTCCGTTGAAAGAAGGTTAGCGGTAGTCTCACTATAGCACTTTTCACTATAGCACTTTTCGTTCATTCAATTTTTATTTAGCTCAGTATCCAATATATCATAAATTGTTGAACTCATTGAGAGATCATCGTTGGTATTTAAAATCATCCCATACCGATCAGAATGCGGCGATAAAATAACAACAAATTATTAGAACTGAAATAAAAAAAATCTGTATTGATCATGAGCAAAACATTTTAATAACCGTAGTTGTTTTTTGTGACTTCACACATTTAACGAATGTTTGTATTCGTTACTTTATTTTATTTTTATTGTTAAAAAAAACAATATATCTTAACTGACTATGGTTAAAATGTTGCCGCAACGGTAAAGTGTGGAATCGCACTATCTGTACACCAATAAAGTGGTAAAATTTACAAAGCTTGTATAAGATACTTGACTTCATGACAGACGAGGTTCTGTTTTACTCTTTATTATAATATATGGGTAGTTACACATTTACAAATAACATATACGCATATCATATCTAAAATCAATATGTTTGTAAATTATAAATTATTTACTAGTGGATAAAGGTTGTTGGGTGTCGGGTGAATATGGAATACGATATAATAACTTGGTGATAATTTGTCCTATTGTGCAATATTGTTTAATTATCATAATAACAAGTAATAATGTAGATAGTGAAACACATTTGTCATTACATAATATAGGCCAGTGTACAAATGCATGGAACGCACATGAACCTCTACCTCCAAAGGATATTCCTTTGATAGGACTTACAGTTATACTTTCGAACAATTGTAAATGAGTATGCCGTCATTACGTCAGTAACCATTTTGAATGAAGATTGATTCCAGTGTTAAATGCTGGTATTCTGGTACTTCCAGTGTAAAATGGAGATACTGTTTAGCATGAAGAGGTAAACATACATTTGAGGGAAGCATATAGTAGCCTCCGGGCTGTATGCAATCCTCGTTAAAGAAATATAGAATTATAACAAACATACTTGTATGATAAGATGTTGTAGCTGAACAAGCTGGTTGAGTTATTTGTACAATTCCAGATTAGGAAAATTGGCACAGATGGTTAACATTGTATGGAGTAATAAATATACTCCACCTAATTAAGCTTGGATCTTCTATTTCGACCAAACCAACTGTGTGTTAACTGGTAGAAGCACCCTGGAATGTGTTATCGATAAAGTTACAACACAAGTTATATAGGAGGTAAAGAAGTAAATACTGATATACTAAGTGATAAGTAGGGGAAATTGAAATGAACGAGTTACCATGGAGCTCCAAAAGCAACCTTTTGGTTAAGACAAGGTCCTACAAGTATATGAGTCGTGACATGAGGGGGGAATCTTCGGTGGATATTTCCAGTAACCCACACATTTTTGATATAAGTATTAAAAGTAACCCTGTCTATTAAGACCAATCCTACTGGTAGGCTTAATGTTGAACAGGATTAGCAATGTATTTTATAACCCGTACAAGTCAAGCGGGAGCGTTAGAAAGGATCAATTTTCTATTTTATTCAGTTATAATGATAGCACATAAGCTATACGAAAAACTGAGCAGAGGTATTCCTGATCCCATGGAAGCCTCAGAAAATTGCTACCTTCAATTTCGACCAAGCTTATTTACATAGTAGGCACTGATATATGGAACATTCATAGGAGTAAATGCATTGTATATATGTTAAAGAATGATTTGTCAACTCGTATATTTGTTCATAGATTTTTATTTTGTTAAATCTATTTCATTTTTATGACATGTTTGGAGCTGGTTCTCTAAACAAGAGTTTTAATTTGTTGGTAGCATTTTCATCAAATGTTATTCAAAAGCAACATTAAGCAACTCAACTGTGTCTATGTGTATTATAGGCACGGGGAGCTGTTATGCAATTACCAACATTTTACGTTATTTACTCATTTGTCCAAGTCGGTCAAAAAAATAAATCAAAATTTTTAAATATGTTACTTAATATTTTAGCGTTGTTTTTAATGAGCAACGCGTATAATTAATCTTCTTTACATTATAAGTTTCATAATTCGATTTTTCGAGAAACTACGAAACTGAAAAGTAAATGATTAATTTGAATAAAAGACATGTTTCATAACTGCTAGTGTCATAACTAAACAGCAGTAGCATGGTATTACTATTACAAGAACAAGTAATGTAATATTGGCCACTATGTGAACAATGAATGTGTAGTTTTATTTCAATTACTACGAAAAGCATGTTACACTGTATAATACTTTCAGTAACATTTATGACTGGCAAAGGATACATTTAAAGCAATTAAATGATGTCGAGAATTGTAAACGTTTTTAATTTTTCCTTTGACATTGCATTCATAATATCAGCAGTGATACGAAATACAAGAACTGTATCTATAGGCAAACAGTCTATCTTCAGTTACATGAAAACTACAGTAAAGAGTCAAATAATATTGTGACAAAAAGCTAACAAAATAAATAGTTTGCATCATACAAAGTGTCAACATTTAAGGTTGGCATGGTATATAGAAGTGTCTAATATCAATAACACGTAATTAAAAATCAATTGGTCTAGATTTTAATTTAATGCCAATAATAATCTTATTATTATTTTTTTATTGCAATACCTAATTCTCCCAAAATAATTTGTAGAAATAAAAAGATTCAGATTATATTACATTGCAATAAGTTTTATCAACATTAGAATAACATATGTTTGCAGAACTGTATTCAAATAATGTTTCTGTAAATTTCATGACCATGTGCCGTTTCGTCTACGAACGTATTAATTATGTTTCAGTGTAATATTTCTGTAATATGGCATTACTTAAGACTATGGTTTTTCTGATATGTACATGGTATATATGTATGTTATAGAATGAATAAATTTGGGAAATAAAACAGTACTTCATTTATATTTGTTTGTTATTTGCTGTTGATTTGATATTAGAAGAAACAATTTAGCTGCTGTAATTCCCTCTCATGTTCGAATTACTGTAAACGTACTATTTTAGAGGGCAAATTTATTTTAGCGGGTTTTTTGCCCTTTAAATATTACGCTTAATTATGATTGCGCCAATTATAGATCCTGTATTTTGTTCCGTGTTTTATATTTTGCAGGTGCGCAAATACATCAATGCGCTATTCTGTTAAAATTCGATAATGTGCTGAAATTTGTATGTTTTTAATGAGAATTTATTTAAGCATAATCACTAAAACACATTTTCCGATTTTCTAATTAGCGGGAAGTGTAGTCTTATTAATTCAAATTACTTCCAAATAATTTATCATTCATCAATAAACATCAGACATACTTTATTGTTCCAAATATGTTGCATCAAAGATCAACAAGGATAGCATACCAATATATTGGACGTATACAAGAAACACTAACATTTTAAACATACAAGAACAAAAGTACGAAAACCTTAAAGGTCCAAAATTATCTATTTCTAACAAAAACTTCTGTTATTGTATATCTATTGCTTTAGATGAATATGAGGTTACCGATAATGCCATTTTATTATAGTGTCGTTAAATTTGAGCTCAATGATCCTGTTACATTAACCCTGATACGAGTGCATTCCTGTGGTTTGTCTTTGCCCCTTGTGTATCAGTCAGGGCCAGGTCTTATTTTCCGTGTAAGGAGACATTGTAAGGTGCATGTATTAACATGATTTTGAAATCGAAGAACACGTGCTCGATCTACTTATGCGAACACTGATTTTAAATGAGTTTAAAAGCGTAAATTGAGTTTGTTCATCTGTAAGAAAACCTATTACGAAATGTTATTTACAATGAAATCAATTCCCTCATCGCAAACTAGGTTTCCTGCCTTCGATGTTTTTTCAGTGTAGCAAACGGCCCCAGCAAGACTCATTAGCCTTACCTATCATATGACTTGTAAGTGACATATATGTTTCTTGATTACAATTTATCATCGTCTTCTATAGGGTATAGATATCAAAGACAAGTTACATTTGGCCTACAAATGTGGTAGAAAGATATATTTATAAGTGTATGGTAGAATTTTTCATAACCACTTTTGCCCAAAATAACTTTGATTGTCAAAAGGACGAAAGTCAATACAAAAGAAAACTTCTGCAGTAATAAACTCATCGAAAATCATTAACTAGTGTGTATGATGATAAAGATAGTGGTTTGCCAGTGAGCACCTGCACTCCCAGGTAGAGGTTTACAAAGATATGACTCAAGAAAAAACAGTGTGAAGGGTGTGAAAATACGTATTCAGTCCTTTTACCTAAATGTATGTCTAAACTGCCTGATGATCAATAGTCTCGCCTCTGATAACGTAAGAATAGGGCGTTGTGTACCTATTATAGATACGACATGCATTTCCTGCTCGATTGATTGTGAATGGGTGATGACGTTGGGATTTAAATACACCGAACAAACAAGTTAAATACGTTAGCAATGAAATATGTGAACCTGCCTCTCCCAATTTCACCATCACTATGTAAGTGTAACAGTGTGAATTTGAACCGGATACCGAAAAAAGGAAATGTTGACGTCATCATAGAAAATTTAATACCGCATTAGAATTTAATTAAATCCATCTTAGGCTGTCTGAGGGGTATTTAAGTAGAAGGTTCGTGTTCAAAATATGTACATGTAGTTTTCTTTAATGTTACACGACACATTTATCGATACATGGCATCGCCTGTTTGCACTGGTGAATATACAAGATTAAATGTAGATCCTCAGTTTTATTCGTATTATCCTCGGGTTGTAATGTATGTTTTACACGTTTAAAGTATGTGTTACTGTGTGTTAGTCAGAAAGTTAATGTACCGAAAATAAACTGTATTCAGGTAGGCTTACACTTGATTATAAATGGTATCTAAGCTATATAGAAGAACGCAGTAACTATGTTGGTTTTGCCCGTCTACATTACAATCATTCATCAATGCGTAAACTCGGGGACCCACCTCGAGACGTTATTCATGAAGAACACATGATTGTGTTGGTTTTCAACAACTGGTTCTTAAAATTAAAAAGTTATGTCAATGTTGAAATAACTGTAAGTAAAACTGTGTTCCATCTTCAGTAAAAGTAATTTTGAAGACTTGTTGCACGAAATGAAATTTAAAAACCCCATATTCTATTTTGTAAGATTAATTTCATGCCATTCACAAGATATAAACAAACAAACGAACAAAAGCAAACAAACGAACAAACAAACAAACGCGATGAAACCTAGGGCAAAATAAATATGAACAAATCACAAATATACATAGAGACCCTTGAAAACGACAAGGAGAAAAAGGCCCCCTAATGAACATTATCAAAACCTTCGACACTTATATCGCACAAGAAAACCGAATATTTCACAATGATATCTGATAAAACTGGTAATATGTTTCCGCAATCTGCGTATCCCGTTACCTTGAGTTGTAAGTTTATCCGTCAGTGTTCGACATATATCATAGTAATTGTGATTGTTTGCAAGCCCATGTATATTGAATCAACCCCGACATGTGAACCAAACTTAATGATGATTTCCTTTATAGTAACATAGACGCACAATCCTTTCTCTTGCTCATGAGGACTTAATGTCATACTATGTGGCTGATTATATCAAGTTATGTGGCCCAAATGTTTTATCAATAAAACCAGTACACAAACATTAAAACAAAGTATATCACAGCGTCACTTCACAAAGACAAAATATATCACAACGTCACTTCACAAAAACAAATATACAACAATATCAAGACACAAGGACAAAAACTACTTCTGCGGCAACAAATTTAGACAATATCTATAGACAACAAATTATACAGTGTCAACACAAAGACAAAACAATGCCACAGCATCAACACCCAAAGAATAACTGGAATAATTATAACAACAGGAATATAGATAAATATATATGAACCCTTAGAAAGCGCTGGGGATCAAATCTTTTATATCACAGAAAGTGCATGCGTCACATAAGTACATCATCAAGGCGAAAGTTTTCCAAGATGCAAATTGTGTGCAATTAAAATAGACAGAGAAGAATAGGTAGGCTTAACGAGTAAATGCGTCCTGTATATAAAGCACAGACAGTTTTTTAATCTCCACCTCTCCACGTCATCAATGTCCGGTCGTAATTTTGACATAAAATCCGGTAAGATATGAATAATGCAAGGAAGGATAACTGAGATTAGATCAGTGATTCTGGTCATCCAGTTCAAATCTTGGTGTATCATTTACACATAATCATTTTGATCAAAATAATTTAACCTGGGATTTTTTTCTATAAATAAAAAAGAATAAGTCAGTTTCATTTAAAAAATATATAATCTCTTTATTAAAACATGGTAATTTGCATTTGATATAAAATTATATATAAAATATCCATGATTTTTGTTTCCTTTTCCCTCGAGTTGAGTTTATATTGCAACCAAAGACATAGTATTTCGTACTCGAACTTGTGGCACACAAACCATTTACACTCACAGCGCTTACACACACACACACACCACTTAATATCATACCACTTACATGTATCACTTACACATTCATTGACTATTTATCCCTTGTGTTTCACTATGTATTCTGTCACTTTGAAGATAGGTAGGAAAACAGAAATACAAATGTATCATAATGATCAATTCTGGAGCAAGGTAACGTATCAATTTGCAAATTTCAATCAAGGCAATCATGACGTTTAAATATCATTTGAGACAATAAATATTAGCTAAGCTTAAGTGTCAACTCCTTCAACGACTTTTTCTCACTCAAAGCGTTTCACTATTCACAGAGTGCAAGTCACTTACAACTTTCTTCTATCGAATCTCACTTACATAGACTTCATAAAACAGCTATTTATCTGCATGTTCAAAACCTGTATAAAACGCTTTAGTATACCCTGAAAGCAACCCGTCATCTGATCCCTCTTGGGTGCGTATATACTGCATACAATGTACCAGAAAATCGACCCCCCCAAATTTTGTATATTTTAAGCTAATAGAACATTATTCATGCAAAACCACATTCATCTCATTTCCATAGCTGATAACATGTGTTTATTTTTTCAAAGATGATTAATGATGTGCAGGTACCCACTTTGCAAATACTTTTATCAATCAGAATGTGAAAATATTTACTCGCAAAAATACACACGTTGACACAATCACGCTTAAGTGCTAAACATTCGTAATTTCACTAACACACGTCTCCCAATCATGATATTCCATACGCATAACATACAGTTGCCCTGTTCTGTAATATATATATATAAATATTTGTATATATGTATATTGATAAACTATACTATATCTACATTTACTGGCATGTTGAACACTCGTACAATATATACAATGCTGTATTGTCTATCATTATGAATTTATCACATTTAATGTTTTGATTGACGTAAATAACACGATGGTCCATTTGATTCTATTATTACAACAACAAAAACATACAATAACACTAGTTTGACATGTTGTAAATGTCATTTGCACTTTACATGTCAATTTCTTCAGCGGCTAGTCCTGTTAATTTTTTCAAAAATAAATTAGGATGAATATCAGGGCAAACCAATGAGTAATGAATTCATAAGTAAGTATACTTTACGATATAAAGGATCAATCGACCATGACGGAATGCTGATGAAGTTATGTTGATACGCAAGTAAAAACTGGTGCACTCTAATCGATTACTCCCAGTCTTTTCGATAGAAACGTCTGACTGACGGTCAGTCAGACGTTTCTATGGAACACAATACATTTGACATACAGTTATGAAGAGGTATATTGGAAGCATGTCTTCGCTACTGACTCAAATGAAATGGATATATTAATGACTTTCAGAAACATATACGAAACATTCTTTTGGTGTCAAAAGAATTGAGGAGCAGTTTCATTGTTCATGCGGTGGTTCCCGGTCGACGATTTGCAGATTAGCATATCTCTGCGATCCAGGGACAATAAAACGACCAGTGGATCCCAAGGTCGAAAGAAAGGACACGATTTGCTAGCAATACTTATTTTTGCACAAACGATCCTTTTTATTGCTAAAAAGAACCCATCCTTTTGTAGTAAGTATCCGTTCTGCGTTTTAAGAAATATGTCCCCACGGTTGTACAAAACCACACCCTGGGCTATTGGACACTAGACTTTGGCATTAACGACACCCTATGAAGTCGCAATACACTGTCAATATGGCGCAGGCTAGTCGACAAACAAGTGTTCGTTGTGTAATCTCTGTTGTAATTCTGGCAAGCTCTCTATTTTGTGTTTCATTTATTTCTTCTGTAAAGAGAAATATAATTTAGATTACAGATTGACCAAAGTTCGAAGTTTTTTTTTTTTTTTTTTTTTTTTTTTCATTTGTATCATTATTTATTTTTAACTTACTTATTTATTCATTTATTTATTATTAATTCATAACACGCATACTAAAACAAGCTATATTAGATAATAGAGAAAACAAATTATATTAAAATCCTATCTTAATACGTCATTATGCTAATTAATATGGCTTCAACGAGATAATTTAGGGTTTAATTCACTACAGCGTATTGTTTACTTACCACATACACCGGATTAGGTGATAATTCCGTATTAGGCCTCTGTATTTTGTACTGAAATAAACAACAGAATATATATAAGTTTGTATAATAACAAGACTTCTAAGGAAGCAAACTTCTACAAATGTTTATTAGTTGCTTCCAAAGCTCGTTTTGGTAGAACAAGAACCAATTGAAAGATGAAAAATACTTTATACTTAATTTAAAATTTCAAAGAATTGATGATACATTTAAATTAAAATCAAACAGAAAACAGAAGCATTACCATATAACTTAGACCAATCGAATTAATTCTCCTAGAGGCGACAGACACCTTTATCTTGTATTCAAATATCAGGAAAATTAAAAAAAAAAAAAAAAAAAAAAAAAATCTTAATATTATTTATAATATATTAATTAATTTTAATGAAGGTAAAAGTCATGCAGATTGCATAAATCGTAATATACCTTTGTTACTGTACTGAAATGACACGCTATTTCAACAGCTGATGCTAAGTATAGGTACATCTTTATAGTTATATTTTAAAAAGAACACACCTCAGTAAATTCTACATACAATTCTTAACCATTCAAAATAATTTTCACGACACAAAGTCATAATTTAAGTTGTAAAACATGACAAAGAAAACACATGAAACAATGTTTTATTTAGTAAGACATGCACATAATGTATTATTAGAGAGAGTAGACGACCTACCTTTTGTTTTGGATCCACATATTGGTACATAAAATCCCAAGAGAAATTAGATGTATCAGGATTGTCGTAAACTGCAGAAAAAGAGAGAAAAACATTTATTAATATTTACAGTCTGTGGTGAACTGATAGTAAAACCCATGCATTTCTCCCAATACCCAACTGAACTCTATGCTTCAATAGAGTTCACCCTGGCACGCGCTAACTACCGCCTAGCGGGAAACTGTGACAGCATGGTGGGAAATGGTGGATGTTCCAAGAACCCAGCAAAACCAAACGATACTGTTCAATTTAGAATATCACAACACCAACTGAACTTTATCCTTTGATAGATCCACCAGAAAGACACTTTATTCCTTAATAGGACTGTATTTAATGAAAATAAAACTATTATTTTGTTCCTGATCTCATGATTAAAAATATCAAAAACTAAACAAGACCAGGACAAACATAGGCGTGTGTTCCTGAGAGTTTGGGAAACAGACAACACACTGACCATGGATGCTTCATAATGCCCTTGTCGAGCTTTTGATAAAATCTGCTACATGTGAAATGATACCAATAGGTCACAAAGGCTTTCTACACCACATTGGGACGTATTAAGTTTGGCTCCTTTAAAAGTCAAGAGATAAGTTATTTTAAATTATCATTATTCATATTATACTAAATATTATTTGCTACAAAGTTATATTTTTCAGACTTTTTTCAATTTCAATTTGGCGTAGTCTCTTTTTCATGTCATGATTTTGCGCAAAAAATAGTGAAAAATGGGAATTTGTTTTTGGACTCAAACACCAATGAGGATATATCATTTACCGAAAATGCATGTCTAAGACTTCTATAATTTCACTGCAGTACAGCGACAAGGGTGTGGCGGTCTTATTTATTTGCTCCAGTGAATACAAAAATAAATGAACCTTGGTTAGTTTGTACAGGCTGTACAGGTAAATACGGTGTGACTGGACTCACTATCGTATCCGCCCTAACGTATTCTTATAATTTATAATGCTATTTCCTGCAACAATAGAAATGATATAATCAGAAACCATTGAACCGTGATGTATATATCATTATGTATAAAAGTAAGTCGCGGGTGAATGAACACTCGAGTCTAAACCACTTTTGAGGGCAAACCTACAACTGAAATACGTCACTTTGATGTCGTTAACTATGATGAGTGTGTAGAGATAATTATTTTTTACTGTATAACGCTTATTTTTCTGCCAAAAACATATTTTTTTTGAAAATCTATTTTAGCGATTGTATTTAATTTCAAATGAATTGTTCGTTAAGATTTTAATTCAAGAAATATTAAAACTTTGCGTATTTATTCGTTATAAATATCCATATCTTAACATATATCAATATTTTTGTGAGCTGTTTGAAGCTGCATTCAAGGTTTATTGCGAGTGATCTTATATAAGAGGTTCCTATTTGACGGTTCTCTCAGCGTGCATGTTAATGTTATTTTTTAATAATTATTCGCGTGATATTTCTATCATCGATCGACATTTAAGGCGACGTTGTTGTGCGATAATTTATATAATGCAAAATATGTTGATTGATAGTTCAGTTAAGTCATATTCCACTTTTTTTTAAAAATTTGTTTAACATCTGCCTTCCTTTTTGTAAATTACAGTGTTGATTTAAATTAGTTCTGAGTTCACTGTGTAAGTGAAGGTTCGATTAACATTTCTTGTCCTCAAACTATCCTTTGACTTACTGTATTCCCTGCCTTGATATAAATCAGCATCTCGTCGGCTTCTTTTTTTATGGTCGGACGAATCTGAATCGGAGTCGGCGTCCTGCCAGCCCCCGGGTTGATAGTAAGCCGGCCGTCCCCAGGTGTTGAACTTAGGTGCGATACCAGACGGATAGTGTAATCGTGCATCAAGGGTCCTATCAAAGCAATATTAATATTAGATTAATTATAATATTGTTATGACATAAATATTAACGTTATAAATACAGATTGTCTTCTCTACGAATAAAAGCATTTTATCATGATCAATGGTAAATTGATTTTTAAAAACCGTCAGAAGCTCATTTGATCATATAACTAGTGATGATTTATATGGATATCCGTTAAAAAGAACTTTCGTTTTATTAACAAAAATGGGACATATTTTCATATATTACTACTAATTATTAATACACTAAAATAACTGACGAATTAGAGAAAAACAGTGACGTTGCAATAAGTGTTGCTACGTCACCACTTATGGTGTAAATGTTTACGTATTGCGTATTTCGCTTTGCCAACAGCGAGAGAGTAATATTACTTTGGTATGTATGCGAAAAAAAAAGTGATAGTTCATACAGACTTTCATCTACTACAGTGTGACAGATACTTTAAGTAAGCTTATAAACATACGGTATATTGACATTTTAAAGAGACGGAATATTGTCAAAATTTTGTATAAGAAGTAAAAAGCAAGATTTTTCTCATTTTGAAGATTCTACATGCGTTGACAACTTTCCTTCAATCAGGTACTGCCATTGATGTTACTAAACTTGGGACATGTACAAATATACCAAGTTTTCATGTGTTACCTACCTGTCTAAGCTCTCCAGATCTTTGCTGCTTCGTCGACCGGTACGTTTTGCGTATATACAAACGATGACGACGATCAGCAAGGCGAGAAAAGCAACAGGTATTCCAACGCCGAGGCCCACAACGAGGTCAAACCCATCTGAAATGCGTGGAAATGATGGTCGTTATAGCGAGAATTCGTTATAAGAATGTTTGTTTTCATAACTGTTTCCTGCTGTGAAAATTTGTCTTTTTTTCCGAACGTTATAAGTAATATTTTAAATATCGTAAAAAACTTTCCTTTCATTATTACTAATTTACTGATAATTTTGCTTGCAGTTTCTTTATATACAGTTGTTTATTTTGCTTGCAGTTTCCTTATATTCAGTTGTTTGTTATATCTAAGATGGATTGTTTAAATAAGATAAATACACTTACCAGATGTCTCTGATTGCCTGAAAACAAAAGAAGAAACGGTGAATTAATATCGAGAGTAAACAAATGTTATATCACATTCAGACATTTATTTATCCTGACTTTTATAATTCACCTAACAAGACCGTTCAAAGGGTATGTTTATTGAACGGTTCAAAGACCTTACGAAAGTGGCTTATTATTTAGTTAGTATTTTTATTTTTTGTGCGATTGAGGGCGATAAGCACAGACGAGGGTATGGTTACGAAAGAAGAGGAAAGGAGAAGTCGTTGTATATTTTTCAGGAACGGAATGTGCCTTAAGGCTCCCTATCACACGTTTTTTCCCCTGTAACCTCCCCTTAACTTCCGTTTGGTATAACTGTAGCACAGTTGGACCAGGACAATTCTATTGACCGTATAGCTAAGTCGGTTAGAGCTAATATAACTATTTTTTATTTGCAAAAATGATTCATCGAAGATGTAGCCATTTAGGAAAAACAG
>JAUMHH010082540.1:0-22317 GCA_032359455.1 Chlamys rubida
TATATAAACTTGTTCCTGTCCGGTTTTGTAGGTGTCGTTTGGTATATAAACTTGTTCCTGTCCGGTTTTGTAGGTGTGGTTTGAGGCAGCACTGCAGGTGTTTTACTCCTTGGGACCGGCCTGGGGCGGGGTCCTCACCATGGCTAGCTTCAGCAAATTCAACAACAAGTGTATGGGGTAAGTATTTATATGTCAAATTATGTACTTGCTTGATGTATTCAAGATTCAAAACTATTTCTAAACACTATTTAATAAATAAGCAAATCATTAGGTTTTGCATACGTACAGATCGATCTTGTTGCCAGAACGACTCCCCCACCCATTTGACTTCCCTTGATCGATTGTGTTCCAGGTTTTAAATATCACTCTTGCTCAAGCAGTGATTCTGTGCGAAAGCCAACTTTCTTGTAACTCGATTATGTAAAAATTTAAAACAGTATTTTGCTTGTTTTTAATGTCTCAAAGTCATAGACAAGGATTACTTTTTTCCATTAAGCTATCAGAGAAACGAACAATTGGTCTTCAACACAGAATCGGAGTTTGATCATCAGAACAATTTTCTGTATACGACCCCTGTCCATGAAGTACACTTGGTGTTTTTATTTCCAGTGACGCCATTCCGTGTGTGTTTATATTTCCAGTGACGCCATTCCGTGTGTGTTTATATTTCCAGTGACGCCATTCTATATCTATATATATTTCCAGTTACGCCATTCCGTGTGTGTTTATATTTCCAGTGACGCCATTCTGTGTGTGTTTTTATTTCCAGTGAAGCCATTCCGTGTGTGTTTATATTTCCAGTGACGCCATTCTGTACCTATTTATATTTCCAGTGAAGCCATTCCGTGTGTGTTTATATTTCCAGTGGTGCCATTCTGTATGTATTTATATTTCCAGTAATGCCATTCTGTGTTTGTTTATAATTCAAATGACGCCATTCTGTGTGTGTTTATAATTCAAATGACGCCATTCTGTGTGTTTTCATATTTCCAGTGACGCCAATCTGTGTGTGTTTTTATTTCCATTGACGCCATTCTGTGTGTGTTTATACATTTCCAGTGACGCCATTCTGTGTGTTTTTATTTCCAGTGACGCCATTTTGTGTGTTTTTATGGATCTGTTCACAGCGTTTTACTGTGGCTTTGTCGTCTTTTCTATCTTGGGTTTCCTCGCCCATGAGTCAGGGATGAGAGTAGATGAGGTCGTGGAAGCAGGTAGGGCCAGTTACTACGACCACGTCAGTTTCCGTCTAAACAGTTCAATTGTAACAAGTTCTGAGGTCCCTGTTACTAGGATCCCCATTAACTGTGGGGGAAACTAGTTTAGGAAGCAAAGGATTTAAATGATACATGGGAATGCTGTTTAGAACTGTGGTGAATTATTTACAGTTCATTTAAAAACTGCTTCGGAAACACATACAATAGCACATACATATATATTTGTATGTACAATATATCTCCGTTAATCCAGCCACCAATAGGAAAAATCTCACCGTCCAACACGTGCTTGAGGGAAGATTGGTCTTTTTATAAGCTACACTTAATCTGGTCATCTCAATACAAGCTACCATTAACAGTTCATAGAAATAAGGAGGGTGAAAAATCGGGTGTACACTGTATAAAGTCTTACTGAATGTGTCTGGATATATTATTCGTATATTTCTACAAAGCATTTAAATTCACGACGCCCTCTCTTAGCCAACAACTTGCAGTTTATATTAAAAAACTACTTTTGAAATCATCTCACCTGTAAATCAAGAAGAATACCAAAACCCAATGAATACATATATGTAGCTTGTTAAATATAATGTTGTGATTTTCTTATAACGACCTGAAAACTAGAACTTTTGGTTAGAGTTATCCAGGGATTGTGGATACTTTCAAATTATGAATACAACAAAATTCAGAATATCTGATATCATATCACTGCTAGAGATTGATGTTTATTGAGGATTCATTTTTGCTTTGAAAACCATTATTTCTTCTTGACAACAATATGAAGTTGTTACGTACCACTTATTAAAGCTCACCAGACTATGAGCTACCACGCCCAGGTAAACAATATTGACTTTGAATGACCAAATTATGACTTTGTATCTCAAATCCAATAAAAAACAACGCGTAAACACAAAACATAGCAATACTATGCTGTATACCGTAAGGATCTTAATTTTTCCTTTTTGTTGTTTTTGTAGGTCCAGGATTAATTTTTCTTGCTTACCCAGAAGCCCTTATACGACTTCCGCTTCCGCAGCTGTGGTCTGTACTCTTTTTTGTTATGGTTGTTTTCGTCGGAATAGACAGTCAGGTATACTTATATATTGAAATGTTACAATGTCATTCTCACAAGTAGTAATAATAAAAAAAAATGCATTGCATTAGACCAAGTACAAATTAGAAAGCGATTGTCGGATCCAGGTTAGCGATATTCAAGTAAACATGCATTTTCAAAACTTACCGTACATTTGTAGTCTGCAATGTTTACCTTCTATAACTATCTCTTGTCTACAACTACCACTTGTTGATATCTTCCACATGTCCATATCAACCACATGTCTATAACCCTATGTTTATAACTTCCACCTAACAGGCACTACCTGTCTATAAATACCACCTGTCTATACCAACCTCCTTTCTATAACTACCAACTGAATAAACAAAAATGGAATGATATATGTAAACCACGTCAGTCACACTTGTTTTTCTGAAAATCATTACAATTTCGAGTGTTTCATAGAAATAATGATTTTCATATTTTTCATTGTTATTTTTCAAACATATTTATTTCGGTTGTATATCGCTTTTTGATATCCTGTTGTTAACTTAAAACATGTGTTCTAATGAGAATATAATTCAGACTATTATATTGGTAATCTTGTACAACTAGAAAAGATATAATTCATTATATAAAAGTGACTTTAGAATATGTAACTATATATATGTAATTGTTTTCTTGTTAACAGTTTGGGTTGTTAGAGACCATCGTCAGTGGCCTTGTAGACATGTACCCGAGAACGCTAGGGAGACACAAACTACTCGTACTCGTTGTTCTGTTCCTCTTATATCTCATCACCAGTCTGATCTTTGCGTCACAGGTAAGTTAACTGTTCTGTGTCACGATGATGATGATGATGATGATGATGATGATGATGATGATGATTATGATTTAAATGATGATGATGATTTAAATGATGATGATGATGATGATGATGATGATGATGATGATGATGATTATGATGATGATGATGATGATGATGATGATGTGTAGCAATGACATTGCTTGAAAAAACTGGCACGGAAGAAATTAATTATTGCAACAAAAAGATAACGCACATTTCCATGAGTTTCTGTTTGAAAACCATGTTGATTGTTTAACGCCTAATACGTGGTCTAAACCTTTCAAATTTCAATAGCATTCGTGTGCATTGCAATGTATTAACTCAAATGGT
This sequence comes from Chlamys rubida, assembly GCA_032359455.1. Classification (NCBI taxonomy): domain Eukaryota; kingdom Metazoa; phylum Mollusca; class Bivalvia; order Pectinida; family Pectinidae; genus Chlamys; species Chlamys rubida. Next base: position 3,449 of record JAUMHH010082540.1, read on the forward strand.
ATAAATTACTGTATCGAGGTGAATATAGTACTGATATGTACCGTCGTTGTTACATTGTATATGTATAATGTGAAAAAGTCATATACATAATACATTGAATGTAATCGTTACAGTCATATGTGAAATGGGATTCATGACATATCGCTTCTAAAACAATTTTGCATCTTGCAGAAACTGTCTTGTAAATCCATATAAAAACAGCTAAGAATTCAGACTTAACTCCCTGACGAACGAATCTTTAAAATGGCTCTTCTGGAGAAAAAAACCGCATTATCAACGAATTTGTTTGATACTGATTAAACCAATGGACCCAAAAAAGTGTACAACAGTAGAAAACATAACAGTCAAAATGAATATTTGATATTTAAAAAGGGTACTTTACGAGATGTTTATGTTGATAAAGTGAATATTTAACTCTATCCATAAATTCATAAGCAAAACGTCAAACACTTAGAAATTTATATGGAAATAAAATACAGAAACAGCATTGCTGCCAATCAGCCTCATATACAACAACAGTCTATCAAAAGGAGCTCTGCAAGGATGATAATATCCTTTCCAAAGTAGTTCAATTGATTAATTTCATCATATGTGAAAATAAGAAATACTGCTATCAAGTGGATGCTTTTTTTTCGATGATAATAATGTAGTAAAATTATTATTCCTCATATCCTAACCAAATGACGTCAGGCTTCCTCGGCAACCGAAGCTCTGAACCACTGGATTGCAGAGTAAACTATACATTGTATCCTGTGACGTGTTCTGTGATCCTCCTAAACACTTTGTTTACAGGCAGGAGTATATGTGTTCCAGCTAATAGACTGGTATATCGGCGCCTACTGTATCTTCTTCGGGTCATTGCTAGAGTGTGTGGTGATTGGCTGGCTCTACGGTAGGTGTCTATATTTATATATTAAATTAAAGTGACCGATTCATTATATTTCAGAAAAGCATCGATTAAATGCTTCTTGTTTTATTTTAAATCTCACGTAACGGAAAGGTATTTCATAATTTCTTTTCCTTTTTTACCGATCCTGGATATAGTAGGTTGCTGATTCAGAAGGCCGAACAAAATTAATATAAGTTCATCAAATAGTCATACAACACAAATATATATATCGTATTCATTATATTGTCATTTCGTCCATTTTCCTTCAAGATTTAGTGATGTAAACGATTTCAGTTGATATTGGCAGGAACGTTATCACTGTTGTATTGTACATGTATAATGTAGTTATTGGTTCGAATTGGTCAAGTGCGGCGACAAAATAGTTAATAAGATAGAAAAACGAAACATAATCGCCAAAAACGTTTGCTGTAGTATCAATATTTGTCCCATTCCCTTGAAACTTGACAACGTTCTACATCAGAGTTTCCGACTGACGATGTAGTAAAACTTACCAATGCCTTACTAAGCTGCAAACAAGCGTTAGTTAATAAAACACTCCCTGGGTATCTTCAAATTGAAGCATAAAGAGTCCGAATATCTGCGTATAAGTTTAATTTGGTTCAGGTGTAGTGTTTCCTCTGCTTTGCGTCACACACCAAATACCTTAAAAGTGCAATGCATTACAAGAAACACGATACATAATTGAAGATGATTAATGCACACCAAACGGCCTTTGGTAATATAAGATCGATCTGTATCGTTTTTATCAATAAGAGACGCCGTACAAAACGTAACAGCAGTACTTCCTTGTACGAGCTTTGATATTTACGCTGTAAAAATATTCGAAAAACGCCTTCTCACTCATGTGAAAAATGTGAAATATATGGTGTACTACATATTGATATTATTTGTTTATCTGTTGTTTAATTTAATTTAATTTATATGTAAATAATGCCTCCTTTACCATTGTTACATATGCACTCTACTATGATCTAGGGGCGGAGAGGTTTAGTCGGGATGTAGCACTGATGACAGGACAGCCAGTACCCCTACTGATCCGATGGTGCTGGTGTATCGTGGTCCCATTTGCAATGTGTGTATGTATAATCTGTTTGGCATTTACATTTCTACTGAAATCTGACTCAATTTACCTAATAAAGAGTCTGGGTTATATTTTAAAATTAATATATTTTCACTTTGGCGTATGAAAACATTACCAAGTTAGTGCGTAGACTGTACTCATGTGTTGTCTTCGAAAGTTTCCGATTGCAATAAATATGTATTGATAAGTTTCATTGTTTTTTTGGTTGAAATATTATCCTAATAATAATAATAAACTTGTATAACGACCCGTCGACACAATCAGGTCATTTAGGGTTAATATAATTGATAAAAGGAGGTCAGTTTAGAAGAAAAAGTGATAGGGCAACAACTTAAAAAGTTGACTATTGAAGTTGCATCTTATGCCATAGATTTGTTTTTAATCTGATATATCTTTGGGGCTTACAAATAATACTAATAATAATAAATAGTTTGCGTGGCACTGCATCGTTTCTTAAAAATTGTGATTTGGGGTAAAATCAACGCCAATAATTTAAAACATTTCTGTTTTTGAGTAGATTTCTCTTATTCTTGTCATCACCAACATGACGAGTCCATCCTCAAAAGAATACACCTACCCATCTTACATTGGAATTGTGGGTATTTTCATCGGTCTCCTACCGGTTTTTCCTATCCCAATACTTATGCTGACTCAGCTTATGACCTCATCCGGGACTCTGAGACAGGTAACAATTATTTGCTATTTTTTTCTACCTAATACAATAGTATATTTTGTAGCAGGTAGCAAAACTTGCATTGCATGTAAGAAGAATGCAACCATAATATATTGAATTGCAAGGACATATGAGGCTGGTGTTGTCCTGTACCCCCTTCAAAATATGTTTCGTTAGTGCCCTCTCCTAAAGGGACGGGGCATAAACCAAATGTGGTTGCTGTACCCATTACAATACTTGAGATTAGTATCTCTCCTTTGTTTCCGTTCCTGTACAACTGTTTTACTTTCCTGTTTTACTTTATTCCTTTCTGCTCCTTTTTCAAGTAAACCATTTTATTTCGTTTCTCTTTTGCTCCTGCTTCAGTACAACTGGTTCGCCTCTGGTATCTGGACTGGCTCGACATATATCTCGTTTACAAAGTCTCCAATGTGCGTCATAAAAGACTTTATTGTAATGATAAACACTATTTTTTTTATTTTTTTATTTTATTTTATTTTTTTGATATACACACTTCATCCTATCATTTTTCGTCGATACTGGAAGGTATCGTAATTAGGTTCCCGTGGGTAATTGCTGAAGTATAATTGTTTTATGTCATATTTTTGTTATTTCTATCATTATTACTATTTGAAGATTTGGATAACATGTATATTTATATTGTATGCATTTTTATTCTGTATAGGGCTGTACTGGACTCTCGATCCGATGTTGTCTTATTCGAAAGTTCAGAATTACAAGAATTTCATTTATAATGCAAATTGATCTTTATCTTGTATTTTATCTACATTTTCATATCCATGTTCATTTTCAGAGAATCAAGAACCTGGTACGGCCGTCGGCAGACTGGGGTCCGAATAGCGAGCGAGAGCGGGAAAAATACACGATGTACGAATATAGTAACAATGTATGGCACAATATACAAGTAGATCTATTCGGACAACGTAAAAACAAATAGGACACGTGCTGGTGGGGTTGGTCTTAATTACAGTGCTGAGACCACAACGTACAAATGTACACAACCTCAAACTGGAGCGGTTAGTCGGTTAGCAATGTTGAGCTTTGTTCGAAAGTTTAGAAGTTAAAGAAGAGAACGTTTTTTCTCTTTGGTCTCTAAGACAGGTCCAATTAACATAACAGTAAACGGTTTAAGGAGTATTTAAAGTGATCTTTACAACAGATGGTCTCTTAAAAGAGGTTGTCTTTAGACTAAGTCTGACTGTAGTTGATAGTTTTCGTCATGTTAAAAGACTATTGATTGACAATGTTTATTTAGGGCAGTACATCTGTGCGTTCCTCATTCCAGAAGAACGTAAACGACAAAAGAAACAGCATCATAAATCCAACACGAGAAATGGAATGATATATTTAAATAATTATGTCGTTAACTAATTGTGAAATGTGATGTGCTCCAACAACATTACGTGGACTTTTTCTTCAAAATAAACGGGGTTGCCAGCTAAGTTTTAAAACGTACGTTTAGTCACAGGTATTCTTTGTGGTGTCCATCAACCAAAGTAACTGTAAATGAGGCCTAAGTGTGCCATGTGTCGTGGTAATATGTGGTCTGTCAACAAAATAAAATGTTATAGAAGTGTAACAGAAGGTGTGAGGTTTCAACAGTGTTTAACGTGGTCGTTATAAAACAGAGCTATGTCCCTTACTATGTCAAAGATAACATTGAGGCCAAATGAGGGATATTGTTTGAAGAGGCATGGTGGAGAAAATGAATCAAAACTGTTTGTCGAACAATAAACATCGATAAATAGTTCGCTTTAACATGACATTCTTTACTGTTGACTTATAAATGACATTCTGAAATCATATGGTAATTATTTTTGCCAGAAGGAAGCAATGCCTATATTTGATTCTCTCCGACAACAGAGGATTAAATACAGTTTTTCCAATACCACATGATGTGATAATCTGCAAATCATGGGAACCAAATTTCTAAAACTTTCCAGAATGATTTATTGTATGAATAATAAACGCTCTAAAGAAGACACAATTTATTAGACAATATATAGGCCTCATAAAAGTGATCAAATATTGACTTAACTTAATATTGGTCAATAGATAAAGTATAAAAATAGCAATATACATAATTATATTATGATTCATATCAATAAAATCTGAATGCACACACCCTGTTTGCAAAACTAATTCTTATCAATTATTCTTGCATAATGCTTGTAAAACATATAACCTAACATATCAAAAAACAAATAAATCAATCCCGGTTTATTTTACCATTTATTGTATGATTTAAAGCCCATACAGTTTTGTGTTATTATTCAAGAATTTCAAAATAAATTATCGACAGTTTTTCAATGATTAGCCATAAAAAAGATACAAAGTAAAACAAACAAAATATAGGAGATTTCTACCTTTAGAATATCAGTATATGAAAGTTACAGAGTACCACGATCATACAGTACAAACGAAGTAAAAGATAACTGTAACATTGGTAATATACTGTAATGAAACATAATGTTAAATGTGTATCAATAAACCTACATTGAACCCTTATAATTTCTCATTGTGATTTTCATATGTATTTTATTCTCTTTAAAGTTGCAACCAAGTTGGTGTTAAAGAAACGCTGAAACTCATTTGTTCAAGAAAATCTACAAATTGAGATATAACTGTTTCAGGACTAATACAGTGTATTATAACTAGTCTTTGTTGCATCGACTGTTCTATTGGTGTATTGCCAAGTGAGAATCAATTCTCCTCTGAGTATTTAACCAGTGATTCAATCATTTCCATGCGCGTGTCATATGCCACGCTATGCGAGTGCTTTGAACATCACAAAGATAAACAGATATCAACAAGACATCACAAGTTTGAGAAATCCCTTTACATACACATGCTGTCGCCCGTCATGGAGAGGACATTTTGCACTGGGAAATGTGTATTTATCTGTGCTAAAATACTACATAAACATTACAAAATAAAAAAACAGGTATGATCTGCTGCATGTACATGACATTGTTTGAAATATAAAAATTGAACAATGTTGATTTTATTGAAAGAACAACATAATAATAAATACAATGCTACACTCAAGCAAAAGGTCCCAGAACACATACAAACACAAACAAAAATCAAAAATGCAACACGTGAAATTAACCGCCGACAACATGATCTCTGAATGTGTAAACATACAGTACATTCTACCTCTGGACCACAATGACAGGTATCAAATGGCGATGCTGCTTGTAACAGTGACCGATCATAACCTTTGACAGATGACGTTAATCAGGACAAACATACCCGTGCATTTTCATGAAAATCGGTCAAGAAATACAGCCGCTAGAATGATGACAAGAAGTGTGACGGTGAAATTATATTTTTAGCAAAACTTAAGAAAACTTAAGAAAACGAACTGAGCTTCCATATGGAAATCTTCTAATTTCAATATGACCACAAAAGTGCTGACGATGAGTATGATGGTGAAATACTACTTCTTTCCAAAGACATACAATGAACGATATGCATACATGTAGCACTTTTCCCTACATTGTTTCCGTTTTTTCTTTGTCTAGTAAAGGTGCAAACGATCGGTGAATCGACTATATACCGCTGACAACTCACTGGGCACAAAGTACCGAGTCAGTAAAGTCAGCTGACCGAATTATATCGAGACCTTCCGTTGAAATTACTTTCTAATGCTGGCGGCAATCAGAGGGATTTTTCATTTTCCTTAAATTATTGCAAAAATGTCTAAGATACAAGAATAGCCAATACAACACATGGCTTCTCCAGCACACTAACACACACATTCACGCATACACAACAAACATGGAGGCACGTCATTTAATGACATAAGTTGATAATAGGACTTTAAACAAAATAAAAACCAAACCAAACATGGCTACCCGTATAACTTATCGTACTTTGTTATCTAGAACATGTTGACTTTCGGGCTTTATCTGTTACAAGGAAAGAACCATGAGCCGCGACATGTGGCTTGTATTTCTGAAACAAGTTAAATGTATATAAACTCTCTTAATCACTCTTATTGGTCAAATCACAAACCAAATGATCTCAAACATCTACAACACAAACCAGAAGATTACAAGTATTCACAACACAAGCCAGACGATCACAAACATCTACATCACAAACCAGAGAATCACAAACGTCTACAACACAAATCATGAGATAACAAACGTCTACAACACAAACCATGAGATCACAAACATCTACAACACTAATGGGCTTAAATCGCTACCTGGTGTTGATCTTACACTTGTAATCTTAAAAGTGGACTACAAACAGCTACATGCCAAATACCAGTGTTTGATTCAAAAGAATCTATTACAAGATTTAAACATATGACCTTGATAGTCAAACAAGGTCATTAAGTTAAACAGACTTTATAACCTTTCATGCCAGCATGCTTCTGGCCAAATATCATTACTCTGGACCTTTAGATTATTCAGAAGTTGTTAAAAGATTTCAACATATTCGACCCCTATGACCTTGCAAATGGATGAAAGTTATTCATTTCAACAAACTTGGTAACTCTCATACCGGCATGTTACTGGCCAAATATCCACACCCTGGTCCTTTTGGTTATAAAGAAGAAGTCATTTACAGTTTCAACATATTTGACCCCTGTGACCTTGATAATAAGTAAAGGTGATTCATTTGAATAGACTTTGTAGCTCTTTATCCCAGCATGTTAATGGCCGAATATCATCACCCTAGGCATCTTGGTTATTCAGAAGAAGTTGTTTAAAAGCTTGACAGACGGACGACGGACGGACGACAGACGAACGACGGACGACGGGCTTGCCTAGTAAGCTCACTTGCCCTTCTACAACACAAACTAGGAAAAAACAATAACTTCTACAATACAAACCATGTAATCATAAACTTCTACAACACAAACCAGAGAACCAAAAACGTAAACAACACAAACCATGAGATCACAAACGTCTACAACACAAGCCAGGAAATAACAAACCTCTACAACACAAACTAAAGCATCCCAAACACCTACAACACAAATCAGACGATCAAAAACGAGCACAACACAAAACATGAAAACACAAACATCTACAATACAAACACTGAGATCACAAACGTCTACAATATCAACCATGTGATCACAAACTTCTACAACACAAAGCAGAGAATAACAAATATCTACAACACAAACCATGAGATCACAAACGTCTACAACACCAACAAGTTGATCACACACGTCTACAACACAAACAAGAAAATCACAAACGTGAAAAACCCACAAACCATGAAATCAAAAACGCACACAACACAAACAAGGAAATCACAAACGTCTACAAAACAAACCATGAAATCACAAACGTCTACAACACAAACCATGAAATCACAAACGTCTACAAAACAAACACTGATATCACAAATGTCTACAACACAAACACTAAGATCACAAATGTCTTCAACACAAACAAGAAAATCACAAACGTGAAAAAACACAAACCAAACAATCAAAAACGTACACAACACAAACCAGGAAATCACAAACCTCTACAACACAAACCAGTTGATCACAAACGTCTACAACACAAACAAGGATATCACAAACGCCTACAACACAAACCATGTGATCAAAAACTTCTACAACACAAACCATGTGATCACAAACGTCTACAACACAAACTAGGAGATTAATAACTTCTACAACACAAACCATGTGATCACAACCGTCAACAACACAAACCATGTGATCACAAACGTCTACATCACAAACCATGTGATCACAAACGTCTACAACACAAACTAGGAGATCACAAATTTCTACAACACAAACCATGTGATCACAAACGTCTACGATACAAACCGTGTAATCACAAACGTCTATGATACAAACCATGATATCACAAACGTCTACAACACAAACCATGTAATCACAAACGTCTACAACACAAACCATGATATCACAAACGTCTATAACACAAACCATGATATCACAAACGTCTATAACACAAATCATGAGATCACAAATGTTTACAACACAAACCATGATATCACAAACGTCTACAACACAAACCATGATATCACAAACGTCTATAACACAAATCATGAGATCATAAACGTCTACAACACAATTCATGAGATCATAAACGTCTACAACACAATTCATGAGATCATAAACGTCTACAACACAAATCATGAGGTCATAAACGTCAACAAAATAAACCATGTGATCACAAACTTCTACAACACAAACCATGAGATCACAAACGTCAACAAAACAAACCATGTGATCACAAACGTCAACAAAACAAACCATGTGATCACAACCGTCTACAACACAAACTAGGAGATAACGAACTTCTACAACACAAACCATGAGATCACAAACGTCTACAACACAAGCCAGAGGATCACAAACGTCTATAACACAAGCCAGATCACAAACGAAGTCAACACAAATAACATCAAAATATTATTGAATCACGTTGAACTTAGCTTTATTGAACATTTCGTAGCCATTTAATCAGGAATTTTCTTGAAACTGTTTGCATGATATTATTTGTAATATGATGTTTAGTCTGTAACGCGTCTCGACTCCTATAACCATTGTCTTCTTTGAGGGTTGACAAAGGAATTGTGTTTACATTGTATTACCTAGCAGTATCTGTCGTGAGATTGAAACAAATGTACATTTAGATATGCAGCATCTTTCGTCAACATACGTTATAGACATACTTTTAGCAAGGATTGATATTAGAATATAAGTATATGTACAATTTGTATTATCTTCCTATCCGCTACAGAGAACGACATCTTGACCACTGCCATGGAAAGGTCATGAGTTGTGTTGTGGTCAGGTACTAAGTTTTTAGATTTCCCGCCTTGGGCCTAATGGGCGGTGTCCGGATTGTTATGCGTTGGGATATCCCGCCTTGGGCCTCCCTAGGCTGTGATGAATGGTACCTGTCTTTGTCTGTCGTGTCCAGGACAGAGACTGAGAAGGTGTAGGAACACTGCTGTACGCACAAGTCCTGATGCACACCTCCGCCAGTGTACATGTAGTGCAATGATTCTCGTGTGGCCGACGGTGTCCAGTCTTGATGTAGTGTCCAATCCTCTCTGACCGGACTGTCCGAGATTGTCCGGAGCACTAGGAGTATGAGGACACGCTGTTTCTCCCGCCGTCTTCTGACTAAACATCGCTGGTGGATTGTTTTAATTTCTTTATGTGTGCTTCTATTCCTGTTCTTCGCTCTAGGTAAGTGTATAAACTTGTTTATTTACATGTAAATTGTATACAAATACATACCAACATATGCATGCATGTGTGACTCGGGCAATAAGATAAGACCTTATCACTCATCGTACAGGTGAGAACAAAAACAAAATTAATTTCCAAAACTATAGACACAATCAAATTCATTAGTCAGGAGCATATTGTGACAAGTACGAACTGTCACTGAAAACAACACCATAAGAGGATGCGTGTGATTTAAAAACATTTGTACTGTTGAGCCCCTAGAATGTTATACCGTGGGCTATGTATTCCGAACACCTTTATCACAAACTCATTAAAAGCATGTTTTCCAGATAATCAGAATTTGGTTACCGAGATTCTAGTTACATTGTGTGTTATACGATGTCAGTACCAAATTGTTACTAGTAATGATATATACATTTTCTCATAATTTAGCTTAGTTTTTAGTTTGCCACAGTTACAATGGGATAAGTTACAATGGGATAAGACAAATGTTTACAAAACGAGGCAACTTCTCTTAATTAACATCATTCGTACATGTATATATCCTTCTTCAGTATGGCATTCTTCCTATCAGTTCTATGCTTAGAACGTTGGTCAGGTGACCTTAGCTGTTGCAAAAGTGTAAAACGACAACAAACAAACAAATTAACAGAAGGAAACAAATACTCACACGTATTGTGTTATGAATTGTAGTAATATATGATAGGTTTTAGGAATACATGGTAATGTGACTGCCAAATCATTTGAGGACATATTTGTATCTCTCGATAGAAAAGAAACGAGGTTCAGCACCTCATTATACAATGATGTTCAATCACTATACATAACCTTTGGCCATTGTCGACAGTATCAATCATCGCCTCTATCGTAATGTAACATCTGGTACATAGCTCCAGGAATGTTCACGTGAACAGAATATATTGTTGGGTTAATTATTCTCAAACGGATGCAAAGTGATCCTTTGCTTTGCTTATGGAAGAATATCGATGTTTTTTTTAAACACAAATAGCTTTCGTGGGGTATCAAAGGAAATGCTTGTTTATTAATGGACAGCAGGACGAAGACTAGAGGTATTCGTAAACGTTTAAAGTCACGAACAACGGTACAATTATATAGGAACCAGGGTTTATTTGACAACAGTTGCAACGGAAAGGAAACAGGACACTAGGATTATATATTTGGCAGTGTATATAACATAGTTGACAGATTTGTTTATCTGTATGTAGATTGCATCTGTCTCGTTAGGGAGTGAAGGTGTTGTTTGCTGGTGTATACTGCTGATGCCTTAAAGCGTCATCCTTTCACTAGGGCCCTGTATATTTTAGTAGTTGTAACACACATTTTTTCTGATTGATGGGTCCAGTAAAATGTATATATATTCTTTATACTATCGTAGAACCTTGCTATGTCCCCAGGGGCAAGACACGGCGATAAAGGCGTTATCGAACGGTCAGTAGGGATATTTCATTACATGTGAAATGTACACCGCCATAACGTTAGTGATGGTGGTGATTTCGTTAGGATTGTTATAAAACGATTTAGTGTACATAGAACTTAATTACCACGGGATGTATGAAACTGAATTGCAAAATGAATTGTATATTCTATGTAAACGTTCATATGCATAAAATACAGTATATATTTACTGCAGAAATTACTTTCCTTGATGTGGCCTAGAACTGTCAAAATCTATCATTATTCGCAACAACTATTTTAATCTGTACATTAAAATGTAAATGTCACTGCTTAAATTAATCAATAATCAATGACAGGCATAGCTATTGCACTTACTGGCATTTGTACAACATGCTTTAAAACTAAATAGGATCGATGCTGTTTACGTTGTAAATATGATTTCAAACTACATTTATACATGTATGTATGGCTGCAACGTAGATGTAAGACAGACTGCCAATGGTTACTAAAATTTGATTAATATATGATGAATTAAGCGTGTGAGGACAAATAAATATCCATTTTATTGAACAAAGCTGAATGGACAATTATAAATAAAATTTATAAATAGGCAATGTTCCACAATAAAATTTCGAAATATAAAAATAATTTAAAAGAAACGGAACAAATATTTTGTTCATGAAAAGATACGTTAAAACGAAGCAAGGCACGTGCAAAATCATGCAACACAACCATATCACGACCCTCCCCGCCTCCAGGATGACCGGACTTTCCATGATTTATCCGTGACAGAAGAACAAAACATTGTTTCACTTATAGTCGAAACACAAATTACTGATCTACAAATCTGTGTTTGCTAGTGAGGGACACTTGTTACAATTAAGATATTATGCTGGAGTTATCTCACGTAAGACGTGTTCGATTATATCATCGAATAACATCGAACTTTCTTGTGGGTACGGTTTATCTAGCGGTTTATCAATCAATAAATATAAATGCATATGTAAAGAACCATTCACAGATAATATTGCACGTGCTTCTTAGTTGGAAATCTCTTAAAAAAGGATAAATATTTTAAGTCCGTGTTGTTTGTGTCTGTTTATAATGTATGCTGGTTTTTATACCGCCTTCATACTTTACTTGATAAACGAGACAATATTCTACCATTAATTATACACCGACACCTCGTGACCAGAATGACGTAATCATGTGTGTTGCCAGGAAAGGTAAATTAAGTTGAATAACGACACAAATCTTTGCATCGCCAACATATATCGATAAAGGGCTAACTTCAGGATTCACAGTCGATCTAACTATTTGGACTCCTAGTTACAAATCTATGTATACCGACGGTAAAGTTGGTACTGCCCTTGGCAATAGACTTGCTATTGGACTGTCATACGTCGGACGTCGTGTTCTAAGAACATATGCTTATAAATCCCTTTAGCATTTCGTAAATGTTACTTGACGGAGAATGTATGGAAACCAAGTCATTTAGCATGCTGCATTGTAAGTGCATTACTAGGTCAGCAAAAGTATCATCACCATTGTAATACACCTGAAAATAGCCTGGTTATCCAAGCTTGGAATATCAGTAATGCAATGAAAGCCATGCTCGTGTATAGTGCATATTGTGATGTATGTCGTGGGTGAGTAAAGTACGAGTGTGGCGAGACTCCTGTGTGACCACATATCACGTGACATTTGTAGTTATATACCATAGTTTGTGGCGAGGTGTCATCACCGTCAAGTCTATGATCAGATTATCACTTCAGACCAACATGACCGGAAGTCGGTTTATTAGGTTAATGCTCGATGCACAATTGCCAACGTATGGGTGTTTTATGGTGTGTTGTGCAACACCTTGCTATGGTTACACATAATGGCATAATTTGCCATGGTATTGTACTTGGAAATAATATGTGATGTCACAATGAACAGTCTTATAAAGCCGGAAAATGTGTAAATTATGCATCGTTTCCGCGGGTTTTTTAAGGAAACTTTTAGTTTTATTGTAATCAATTGCATATTACCAATGGAACCTTTTATATAACCAATATACTTTAATATGCATATATTTGTAAAACAATTAAGGAATGATATCCTTGTGTACCAGGCGCCGACATCACAAAAACCACTAGTCATATGTACAAACGTCACATATTAACTTCTAACATAAAACGTCACACATTAACTTCTAACATATAACGTCACACATTAACTTCTAACATATAACGTCACACATTAACTTCTAACATAAAACGTCACATATTAACTTCTAACATAAAACGTCACATATTAACTTCTAACATAAAACGTCACACATTAACTTCTAACATAAAACGTCACATATTAACTTCTAACATAAAACGTCAATCTCTTTTGGCACTTAATCCCAAACAAAAATTTGACACTGAAAATTGAAAACGTTCGAATAGTAAAGAAAATGGGCCTGATCCTTTTTTAAGAATGCAACATTTTTTTCCCTATATTCGTCATATTCGTCTTATTTTAAATAATTAGATAACTTTAAATTGATGGTTTATGGTGTTGTCCTTTGTGGTGATGTCCCCTTAATTATGATGTCTACTAAGTTTTGTTTGTCGGGTTTTTCTCTCCTCTAATTCTGTTGTTGTGCTCGGATTCCGATTTCGTTTTCCTTATACTGTTCCAACGGTCTCACTTCAGATGACGGAAAGAGCGATATTGCCATATTTCTCGCACAACCTCGTAGTCATGCGATATATACAGGTGCTGTAACGAGTGCTCGTTTGTTTTATAGTAATCTTACTTACGTTGGTTAATATCCAAAGTCAGAAAGAGTAACTTTCCACAGTTTGAAAAAAGACAAGTTTAATGGATTGTTTTCTCTCATTACGTCATATTACATCTAAAAACCCACACGTTTCTAATAGCTGATTCTTTGTTCCGTAAACAAACCTTATGAATCATGACACTACAATGCAAGATGCCGGCGCAAATCATTTTTGCGTGACGTCATAATGAATTGAGGTTGACCAATGGAGGCACGTCCAGGTCGTTACTCACGTGTGGAGAAGTTGTTTACCAACTCCTTGCATAGATTTGGGAGTGGAAACTAAAGGTCTCCAAACATGTGCTGGCTGGTTAGCTTGTACATCTAACTCGAGTTACTTAGTATCAAGTTGAATGAAGACACGAGGTTGGCCAAGCATCATTTTACAATTTGAAAGTTAACTAATGATAATTAGATAAACCTATAACCAGCAATCTCGAGTTTGAGAACCTTTTCTCCCAAAACGATCATATGTCTAGAATGTACATAGATATCTAGAAAATCGTAAGCTTCTCTTGGAAATACATGATTCCCGATTCTGATCAGGGAAACTATTGCCATGTATTATGACTTCACAAAAGAAGATTGCGCAAAGCAATGTAAGAGGACGTCGTAATTAAAAGACCGTCCAATGAATGACATCCGGGTTACTAACCACATTTAGCTTACATGAAATAAAAAAATCATTAATGTTCACGCAATGCTTCATTGGTAGCGTCCTCGAAATTCCAAAGGTTAATCTTACTAAGGTTATCTGCACCCTTTAATAATAGGAATGTAAAACCTATACAACTGAATGGAAATTATGGGCCAGTGTTTAACCCGTATTCCTGCAACTTAATTGGACAATCGATTGTGATGTCACAAATGTTACCGACCTATCCATACCTGTCATGCCACGTTTGAATGTTTATATAACTGTAATACAGTTTCACGATGATCCTAGAAAATATTATTATAAAAAAATAACTTCCATACAAAAAAGTGTTCATTCTTTCTATCATGCTGTTAAGGGAAATCGCGCAGTAATTCTGCCATCGCTTCAAATTTAATGCTGTTGAAAAATTCCCGAATGGTTTCCGATCGATCCGTGTCGCTTTACTGATATTGTTAAAGATTGTACCATAGAAAACGTGTTCTTGCTAACACGCCTGTCCCGCCCATCAAATATTTAGCTTTGTAAAAAATGATCGAAATGGTAAAAAAGAAATACATAAACATGACATCGAAGTAATTTTGTTGTTGTTTTGAATTAAAATAAACGGATTAAATGTATGTTTTTGGCACTTATGGTGGTATGAAAACCAGTTTCCAACAAAAACATTCTCCGTGCTGCTATATTGCGCCTAGACTAAATTCAAATGACCTTAGCTTTTAATTTGTCGCTAAAACTCATTAACAAAACAAAACCAGCCCTACATCAAATCATAGAATATGTCACGTTGTAATCATGGTTTTCAAGCTTTCATAAATGTTAAGAACATGCCTTTGCATAAAAGTAGCAAAAGCAAGGCAGGTACCAATGACGTTAAGTTACATACATTGTTGCTAGTATTTCTCAGAATCCAGCACAAGACACCTCCTTTATTACTAGGAAAAAGGACTGCAGTTATAGTAATGTACAGCACGACCAAACCTCTTCATTGTTGCTACTTATCCCTAATGTGCTGTAAATGATAGGTAATGAACATGTAGCATGTCATTGTGTGTCGGGGAGATTTGACAACTTAAGTAAAAAGCACCTTTGTTGCTCACAAAGCTAACCTGACATGCTGTTCAGGAGATATGCACATTATGATGGTAAAAACGAGATAAATCATTGATAGTGTCCCGAGGGCGGTATGTTACAAGCGCGACTGTGACGTTGATCACCCATTGAACAGTTTTAATGCTTGATGAGACATAATCGCTCACGGCTTCTGTCTGATTCTAATCTTTGGTGAAAAGATATCTCTTTCAGCAATGTGTATGTTATCTCAAATATGTCATGTCAATTTCAAAATTAAAAGCGATTTATTTCTTTTGTAATTAATAATACGTCCCTATTGGAATTTGGGCTGCTACAACAGGTGCACATATATGTCATTTACGTTTCTTGCTATATCCAATTAAGAATATGAACTTTCATAAACGTTTTGTTCAAAATTGAACACTTTTCATATCTTTTGGATAACAATTTGATATCAGATGTATCCAAAATGTAAGTTTCTTCTCATATATCGTCGATAGGTCTAGATTCTATGAGTTGATACTGTATTTCAATTTGTCGTTTTGAAAAATATATCATCCTTAACATTTTACATATTAGTTTCCTAAATCATAAATGACTCAACTCGTCAATGGGCCGTAAAACAAACAAAGAAAGCCTCAATGCATCTGTTTTGACATGATGTGTTAAAATATATACTAATAGATACCTTTTACAAATTAGGTAATTAAATCAATTTTACAAGATAATTAAATCGACATTATGCCTTTTCTTACCCAGCATGTCGCGTATGGTAACTCACTATGTCAACATGCATATTAAAATATATTTTATATGTACGATGTTATAGCACAGCATCTGGACAAGTCAATGGTGCATCCATTTCACCGTAAATTTCAATTAAATATTGCGAACGAAAATCCAGTCAGATAAAACTGAAAAGATAAAAGAAAGGTTAATTTTGAAAAACTATAAATGAGGAAGATATTTAAATTAGACGTGATTTTATACCTTTATCTCGCTTTTAAGTAATTAATATTGGTCTTAAAACTTTCATTTTGTAATTTCAAAAGCTTAATTGCAGGCATTGCATACCAGAATCTCTTGATGACCGTCAAGTTTTTCTGTCAGACCATCCGTCATAAATATTAATTTGGGCGCCGTTTAAACAGAAAAGTAAAAAATTTAAATAAATTTTGTCAGTCAACATTTCAAAATTGTCTTTGTAAGCTTCACATTTTAGGTTTGTGTCTTCAATGTAATTTATTCGTGATTTAAATTTTCTTATCAATGTTGTAAGTTTGACGCCTTAAAAAAGGGGTCTGCGACGTCGTTTTGCAATACAAAAAAATAAAATAAGACGAGCAGGGATTTTTGAAGATTGTGAAATTCACTTAACTACTCAGGTTTATATTTTATGTATCAGTTTTTAAGTATATTTTTTCTATATTTGTAAAACTTGAAATAAACACAACGATGCGCAATATATCAGACATGCGTCATGTCACATATGTATATTATATTTCTAAATAAGATCCAGATGGGCCTTGTCACAAGTACACACAAACATATCAAGCGTAAAGTATCACATTTAAATGATTCGTTACTATGTAAATTTAAATGTAAATGTAAATGGTTTTGTTTTGCTGTTTTCTCTTTTTCCGTGTATTATTTTGATATTAGTCATGCTTTTTCACTCTTAGGTTATTTGGGAAAAAAACCTCAACATTTCTGCAATTAATATTGAAAATATATTTTCCGATACTTTCCTGCTACCGCTATCAAAAGATCATTATACTGAACTTAAAGGTCCATCATAGACCACTTTAACTTTACTCAAATTGAGCATGCAGGATGTCATGACTATTTACACATACTTAAGGAGTATTTAAAACAAATATGTAATATCACACTTGTCTTGTGATCTGTCATAATTCCTAGTTTATTACAATGGTAAAGGATCCGGAGGAACAACATATACAAGATGCAAGATACAAGAATTTCTATTTAGAGTCGTGTTTGTAACAATGCAAATTTAGCTCAGAAGAGCGATTCCTACGAACATATTCGGGTTGGTTTGCTCGATATTTGTTAAAATGGTTAATATCTGGAACGATTGGTATCGTATTTATTTCGTTGCATATTGGGAAACTTTTAACCTTTTATCAGCATCTTCGTTCAAGATGGCAATATATTTCACAACTCCAAGTTTCGTTGACGAAAGTATCCAAGATATCGATGACCGTGACCGTGAGAATAGGCAAAATAAAATAAACAAATATCGCTCAATTTTACCCCGCCACATTTGCAGGATCTCAGTTGATGTTTTAAATAAGGTATTTGACAGCTCTATAATTACATGCATGTTCTCAGCTGTCATCATGCAGTTAATTTACATATATTTACAAGGTAATTAATTACCATGTAATTGCGGTATATACTACTGCCGTAATTAAATAAATTATGGTAATGAATCGCTGATGATTGATGGATTTGGAGAGGGGATGTAAGATTTTCACAACATATACGCCAATGATTTATACCGTATTGTACCCAGTAAGTGCCCTATTATCATTATTTTCTTACTAGGTATCATCATGGTGTCATTAATATCCGTATGTTTTCAGGCCTGTTTTGACATTATTCTTGACTCCAACACTGGTATTGTCAACCCTAACACAGTTTATGGTCGGATCTAGCTAGATTATTAAGCAAGTTGACTAAATTGTCCGAGATTTGCTGGTCGTGTCTTAATAGCTATATGCAAAGTGTACTGTAACTAGTGTCCACTTGAGTCTATGTTCACCCAGGTGAGGAAGGCAAAGGGTACTGTAACTAGTGTCCACTTGAGTCTATGTTCACCCAGGTGAGGAAGGCAAAGGGTACTGTAACTAGTGTCCATTTGAGTCTATGTTCACCCAGGTGAGGGAGGCAAAGGGTACTGTAACTAGTGTCCATTTGAGTCTATGTTCACCCAGGTGAGGAAGGCAAAGGGTACTGTAACTAGTGTCCATTTGAGTCTATGTTCACCCAGG
>JAUMHH010082651.1:0-22316 GCA_032359455.1 Chlamys rubida
CACTCAAGTTATTGAGAAATAAACAGACTTGCCTACACTTACGTTATCGATTCAGAAACAGTGGCAATTGTAAATATTCTCCAGTAACATTTTGTTTATCTCTAACTATAGCAAAGATAACAAATCTGTTAGGTAGAGCGATATCAGTTACGTATTTTAATGACATTTTCTTCCCAGGTGGAATGCCAAATATATGTGTGATGTCATTGTTATTTTTGTTGAAGCTAAATATGTATATGATAACGGTGGTTATGTGAGCTGTTTTGATGGAAAACAAAATATATTAATATACGAAGCTTATGAACACGTCGTCAAAGAGAATGATGGTTTAGAGTATAACGAACATCATATGTACCCCTTTAAGGATCAACTTGTGAATTTGATGATGTAATTACATAGAATAAGCTTCATAAGAACAGTACAATAGTTTTGTTTGTGTTATATAGACGGAAGCATACAATTGTTATACACAACTTGTTGATATAGATATGAAAATACTATTGTTATACACAACTTGTTGATATATAATTATATGAAAATAATATTAGTATACACAACTTGTTGATATAAATATGAAAATAGTAATGTTACACATTTTCAAAAATGGTCAAACGGTAGAGATTCCATATGGTCTTTTATAAGACATTTAGGCCAGAAAAAACATAATATTAATAAACGGTATGAATAAAGTATTCGAACCTTTGAAATGTCATCGAGTGTTCAAGATATATCTATATTTTCGTTTATCTTGTTTTAGGTATTTTCCACCGGGAACACAGCCATTTTTTCTGTTTTGCTGGACCGTTTTTGTACCAAATATGATAAACTGTTTTACTGTGAGGAATATTACTAATGTGACACACATTTGACAGTAATCTGTGAGGAATATTACTAATGTGACACACATTTGACAGTAATCTTCTATTTGAACTGCGCTCAAATAACCGGGATTGCAAATTGAACTGCTTAAGTCCTGTATTGGTATGTACATGTATTAATTAATAAAGAATCATTCATAAATGATCTGAAACTGATAGTTTTTTTTAATTGTACATGCGAATTATGTGCCTACCTTTAAATATTCAAAATGCATTGTATAATGTCCAAGCAATATCTAGTACAGATGTCATAAACATACAATAAATAATTATTCAAATTTCATTAGTTTATGTAAATTCCTATTATTTCTCATCACATCGATACTTGAAATAATAAGTAATTATTATCTTGATAGTTTGAAGAAATTGAAAAGAAAGAAAAGATAACACCGGTGATTTAATCATTTAGTTTAAGATGCCTAGGCCCGGAATTATCGACTTTGACATTGTTAATACCACATAGCTATAAATCGGTGTATTTTAAGTTTTGTCAATTTTATTGAACGTTGGAATCCCAGATAACAATTAAAAAACGTGTTTAATGGTCTTCGTTTTATTATTGTTACTTACAATTAAACCAATAGGGAATATTTAGTATATATAATCACCTTGAGCATAAATATATAAAGATAAATATATGTGAGAAAGAAATAATCTCTATAATACAAATAATACTTTCAAACATCTAAGAAAACAAATTATTTTCAAAAACAGAAGCAAAAAGAAAACAAATAATCTGATTAATGTTTATTTATTAAATTATTTTAAACAATTTAGTTAATTCTCAAAGTCTGTGTTGATTAAGTACGTAACAAACATTGCACGTGACGTTCATTTTCATGCAATGTAATATTGAACGTTATGTGTCTAATTTCAGAAGGTTATCCAACTAACTGTGTTGGTTTTCGTGTTGAAAATCTTACTTTAAGAGACGGCACTTACAAAGCATTTTTTGTGACGTGGACATTTACAAGGCTTAACCATAATTAAAAATCCTAAGCTTACAATAGCGGAAAATAAGAACATAAGAGGACACTATCAAAGGTACGATGACGTATTTTTTTGTTGAGGGAACTCCAAATTCCATCACCCGATCGCGAGTGCGATTAAACCTGGGTCCAACATCAATTTTGATATAACACCTATCTTGCTGATCAAAACAGCATCACTTAGAATGGGTCTGTGCGTCAACAAATAGAAGGATTTATACATGTACGTCCGAGTATGAAACAATTTATGTTTCAATATTTCAAACAATGATTTTTTTTTTGTATATATATGTGACATTTTGTTCAAGGGATCATTCATGATAAACCACGATTTATTTTAAACTGTATGCTGAAGTTAAATATAAACTTTATTTTTGTTACAACAATTATAAAACAAGTTATGCTGAAGTTGATTTTAAATGCTTACTCTGAATGTCACGATTTCCGTGATAGAGGTCGACTGCTAAAATAGATGAAGAGTATGTTCACGTTTTAGAATCGAAAAAATACTATTATTCCGAAATATCCTCTTTTCTTGTACGATAAGAGTTATGCTCATTTTTGTGCGCTGTGGTTCTTTGCGGGTTTGACATTATTTGGATTTGACCTACA
The DNA here is from genome assembly GCA_032359455.1 of Chlamys rubida. Classification (NCBI taxonomy): domain Eukaryota; kingdom Metazoa; phylum Mollusca; class Bivalvia; order Pectinida; family Pectinidae; genus Chlamys; species Chlamys rubida. Next base: position 2,480 of record JAUMHH010082651.1, read on the forward strand.
CATTTCAAATAAATAACGATAAAAGATCTAGTCCCGGTTGCTCAAACGTTAGGGAAAATTTAAATGCTTTACTTACAGCTGGTTAACCAACCTTTGAGCAACCTGAGCAAGTTGTTAAAAGGATTTTATTATATTTTTACATGTGAAATATTGAAAAATATTGATTCCATAATAGTGATATTTTTCACTAAGGAAAAACATCACTTTGTCTGATTTGCCCAATTAAAACACTGTTTACAAACTACAATTGCAACAAATACAAGTTGCCCATCTGGTCAAAGGCTGTATAGCTTAACGATACGCAGGCCCCACGAAAATCCACCCATGTTACTGCCAATAATTAGCAGATCTGTTACCTATCACAATAAAACGTTTAATTCCACAGTTTACTTTCATTTTAAGGAAGCCAGCAGACTATGCAGGTGAGCAATTCTTTCCAGGATATCATTAAATATCCAGGTGAGCGATACAGGCCCTCTGGGCCTCTTGTATTAAATATTAAAGTACTGAAAGAACTGAATCAGTTCTGCTATCTGATCTTAAATGGCGATCAGAAACCCAGTATTGCTTAATTGATTGGAATATGCTCAAAAACAACAGTGTATGTTTATGTACATGCAATGTGACTGTAGCGTCACATTTTTTATGCATTTGCATTGGAAATTCGTCAATATCGATTCACATTTTAATCGTTGGTGCAATCCTTTTATTTTTGTGTTATTCAGAGATACATTTGAAATGTGTTCTACAATACGCATATGCGATGTACTGCATGTGTTTATTGCATAAAAACCCACGATAAGTGCATGATACACTTTTTTAATTATAGTAAGTATTCATATTATATATGAATTACACAACCGATATATTTTTGCTGCAGACGAAACGCATGCCCTGACGCATCATATTTATCACTTAATCATCCTTACAGAACTTATTTATAAAAAAGGCCACCAGACCCTACCAGTGACATGAGGTATATAGTTTTTTGTTTTTGGAGAACTGAAATGTATATAATGCTGTATTCACAGCGAGATCATACACATAAGAAATAAGCGACAAAAATATGTTTCGGCATGACCAACAGACAAAAAATACATCTTGTATAATAGGTGTATGCTGCCGGGAAATAAACAAAGCCTTATTCAGTCATTGTTTTTGAAGATTTTAACATATTTTACCTTTGTGACATTGAAAAATAGATATGTAAGATAGTATCAACAAAAAAGGTGTTGATAAATGTTATCAAATCATTCAAAATACCTTTGATTTTTATATTAAACTTTTGATGATCCCGTTATGGACTATATACACGACTTTCTTTATTGTTACGATCAATTTTTATGGAAATAACATTTAATTTTATGTTAGAAATAGGATGTCTCCACTCAGAACAGTATCTGTAATAAGGTGCATTTTTATGACTTATAACAATAAAAATAACTTTAAGATCAAACTTTAATCATTATGACCCCTCTTTAATATTTAATATTTTAATATTTTAAATCTTTAAAATTTTAAATGATGGTTGAATGAGCATGGAATTATCCTGATGATGAAGTTCCGAACATAAATGCTATAAGTGAATACATAGAATATAAGCAAAACTTCAGTATATATCTATATAAATATCATGAAATCCTCACTCAGGACTGTATTCACTGCTTCTTCTTTTGAAGGATCAATTATCTTGGAACAACCTTCCTTCTATTCCTTGATCAAGATTTTCCCGGGCAGAACATCGAACGATATAGGTGTATAATAACATGTGAGAGGAATACTGGTTTATTTTAATATTTCCTGTAATGACAAGTAAACTGTATTCAACTTCCATTTCATTTCCAGATCATGATGTCCCCGCCTAGGACCCTTTGCGCTTTGTGTTGTTTATAGATAGGACAAAACACAATCGAAATAATTTTATTTTTCTATCCAAATCATGATGTCACTGTTGACACCGCTTTTCTTTCATTGATTAACTACAGTGGCACCATTTTATTCTTATATCTGCTTATAACGATGTTCTTGGTAAGAACCAAACACTATAAAGTTTATGTTAAGAAAGATAACAATTGAAATAATTTTGATTTCTCATATCCTTATTGTTGTAATAGGGAAAGTAGATGTTGATCGATTTGGTCTCTTCAGTGTCCTGTTAGACACAAAGAATACCTTCAGGAGGCACATCATTAGACGGCTCAGGTAGTGGGAAACTGCACAGCTACGTCCATTTTAAATCCTTATTATAACCTCCTCGTACGGGATAATATACTATGCTACCAATAATCGTTTAATTTCTTTATCAAGGACAGTGAGGAATTACACTGTTTTGTTTGTATAAGATAAGATAACCATCGTAAAAGCTGTTATTGTTTACATCCGCATCCATCCTGGTTTTCCGTTTTCCGTTTAATTAGTTTCGTTCTACATCCGAACTTAGTTTTACACACATAAGTGTGTTACATTATACTAAAATAATTTAGTTTACTGAAGACCTTGCACATTTATCGTTTCATATATCAATCGGCGTACATATACGTATATAATGTTAGTGTATAATGTATAAATGGGGTCATGGTCGTTCTCTTGGTTGATATGAGATGTTGTTTTACACTGAAATATCAGAGGTTCAAAGTGTATTGATAATTCATTATTACTTGAATGTAGAAAGCATTAATAATCGGGTGGTCGGGTAGCGTAGTGAACCAAGCCACCGGGGGTTGATACCCGGATCGGACGTGGAAAGATATGGGTTCACCTGCTCGAACAAGTGGGTTATCTCCGGGAACTCCTGTTTCTTCCCACATTAAGACCCCGCGCTGGTCATTATCCGGGCAAACAAGATTGATTAACATCAGTTGAAATAACTTGTTTCATAATTTATTTGTAAATAAACGAAGTTTACATTTAATCAATATAATTACAGAAACCACACAACATAATTGAATACTCTTTTCAAAACTATAAATTTCCAAAACAAAATATTTTTTTAATCAAACACAAGGGATTATGAAAAGTATTTTGGCATATATTCCGTGAAGAAAACTTTTGAAATTTTGTTCGTAATGTGTCTGTGACTGAAATCAAGGACACTATGGGCTCTTTCTAATTTTTCACTTCCCTCGATCTCCACTTTCGACATGGCCAACAGGGATATGAAGGTCTATTTTTATTATGTTCATAAGTGTGTCTGTTTCTTGCCAATACCGCATACCTCGCTATGAGGACTTGACATTATTTTTATTTTTCTATTTTTCTTGAGTGACTTCTCGTTGTTAAGCAGAAGACGAGTACCCTTACAAAACACCTGGTCTTATATCAAACGTCTCCGTGTAAATCATTCACCTGTTGATGTTTGTTAAATCAAATTATGGTTCAAGGACGCCTCATGTTTTTTATTACGTTGATTTTGTGATTATTACAATGCCTAAAGAAAGGCTCAGTGTGTAGCTTGGACAAAGAAGAAAAGTAGGAAACTTAAAACTGCATTGGAGAGGCGAACTAATGCACATTACCGTGTGAGGACAGGGTTAACTATGTCATTATTTGTGTTTAATGGTACTTGGTTAAATCCGTAGTCTCCGTATTCATCTCAATGATGTGCTTTAAATGATCGTAACAACCTTGTACTTTTACTACTTATAACGAGATACACTATATATACCCATAATTGTCTTCAAATTCAGTACTTTCAAGATAGTGTAAATGTTTTCTATATTATCTCCGTATAGCACTGGAAGTACATCTTACACATATATATCATTACATATGTGTAATTTCGACACCATCTACAGTGGTTACGTCAGTGTCTGACATACGTCTATTACATTTAATTATTAATCGTACGGGTAAACAAGTAATTCCACTTAATATAAATGTAGCTCCGGCAAAATAGAAGGCTGCAGAGTAACCCCCGGTCATTTCTTCTAGGAAACCTGATAAAATAAGAGGAGCACAACTTAAATATTCCGTGAACTGATAATTAAATGGACTAAAATAACATTTACAAAATATCTTCCTGTTTTGAATTAAAGAAAACTAGCACAAAAATTTCGATTTATCGCTATATTTCAATCAAAATATAAGCATTATATAATATAATACATATATAAAAAAATATTATATAGCCTTTATACAATTTAGAAATTTGCTTTGAAGCACTTTAAATTACAGGCATGATAAATGCTCTAGAGTCACAGATACTAGTGTTGTGTAATGGGTATCAATCTACACAACGCAATAAATATCGTTGTGTTAAAAAAGGGTTACATAATCTTCACAACGCATTTGCACTAGACGCAGATTTGGATTATTATATCTAAGACGTTGAAATTACGCATAAAAAAACATCAATATATTCATATATTTGACATATCCGAGTTAGCATATATCACTAAACACTTCAATTAGACACAATAATGACTGACAGATATACGAGACATTTAGTATATCCAATTCTGTATTAGCATTCAACGTATTTTGACTTATTTCAGTAACAGCAAGGTGGCATTTATTTATATTCTGGTTAAATTAACTTCCATAATGTCTTCAATAGGATTTATCAGTTTTGAATATGTGATATCAACGTTTTACTTTTTACACAAACAATGCACGTATTAAACGTGTCACAACGTTTCAGGACCTACTGGTCTTTTTGTCAAGCTATGACTGAGTGAGCGATTTGTATCATTTACAACGATGTGACGAAACTGTATATTTGTCATGTCACTCGATCCGAGACGTTTCGCCTATCGATAGGGAGCGTATACACACTGCATCAGATAGGTTACAGGTAGGGTGTAGATCTAGCCCCCTCCCCTGTTATGTCAGTATTGGGTCATACAGCTGGTGTCTCCCCTCGTCTCTGTTCATGTTCTGAGTTTTCCTGATTTTGATTGCTACTTTGATTAATTCTCGTTTTTGTGTGTTGTTACCTTTCAACTATCTTGGCATTGTCCTAAGATTTTGGGTGTTTGCGTGATCATTACGTCCTTTTGATGTTCCTTCAGACGTGTTCCAAATTCCCAAGTTTCACCTATATTTGACTGCTGACAATTTTTGAATGGAATTTGATATACAACTCCTGTTTTGTCTAAAATGTCAGTCTTGCCTTTGGGGTGCACCAGTAACTGTCTGCGGATTGTCAGTGGTCTCATTGGGGTGCTGAAATGGTGTTTCCACCATCACCCGTGCAAACGCCTTAGATGTCCCCTTCACGGAGGGTATAGTGACCCAATCTTTGCTTTTGATTGGCTCTCATTACTTTTCTTCTGTTTTCTATTTTCTGTCATTTCTTTTACCACTCTTTTCACCTTATTTATTGACCAGTCGGGGGGTAGCCACTACAATTGAGTGCGTCTTTTATGTGCTGTTCTTCCATGTGTCTATCGTCCTACTCTGTGATGATGTTGTTGCATCTGTCGAGGAGTGTACGTACGACTCCAAGCTTTTGATGTAGTGGATGGTGGTAATTGAAAGCCAAATATTTATCAATGTGTGTCGGTTTGCGGTACACTAATAGTTTAATAGTGCCGTTCTCTTTGCGGACGATGAGCGTGTCCAAAAATGGTACGGTTCCGTCCTTTCCCTCCTCGTAGATAAATTTAATGGAACTAATATAATTGTTTAAGGATTAGACAAGATAATCATTATTATTACCTGCTATCGGAGGTCCAATTATGGTAGATATTCCGCTAAAAAAGGTCGATAATCCAAACGCGCTGGACAATCGTTCTAGTTCGAGGAACTCCAGCATGATTATTGTAGGAAGAGACATACACACACCTGTCAATATTGAAATTATAATATACATATGTCTATATCAGTATATTTCGTACTGATCAATATTAAAATCATAATATGCATATGTCGAAATTAGTATATTCCGTACCTGTACCTTAATTATAATATATATATATGTCCATATCAGTAGTTTTATTAAGGGTGCTGCATGGTTAATAAATAATGTGATTGTTTGTAATTTCAACGGACATTTCTCTGACGCTTAGCAGAACCATCTATGGATCTAATTATTAATAAAGATACCCATACGTATGATAGTTTATAGATATTTAGGTTTGTGAGATGTGTACGGTTATCGCTGTTTTTGTAGAGAGAAGATTCATAATGTTGTTACAAGCGTTGTTGATTATAGGATATATATCACGATAGATATCCTGTAATCAACAACGCTTGTAACAACATTATGGTAAACTCTTTCGGATATAAACTCAATCTATTTTATATAGATTCTTATCAATAATCACTCATTATATAACTTTTGTAAATGTCGATAGAAAATTGTTTATATAAATAGCTACACGTTCATCCAGATTTGATCGAATGCATCACAAAAATAATATGCCTAATGTAATTATATTCCTTTCAAATCAGCACTACTCATACATATGAATTAGCTATATAATAATCATCTAATGATATATATGTGTACGACACAAATAAACTTTGAACCGATGAGAATTATCTGATTTTCCTATAATTAGACGATCAGATAATCCTGATTCGGATGTCAAAGGAAATCACTGGACTGTCAGCCACAGAAATCGATGGTTGGCTGATAGGACAAGACCATGGCGGAGAGGACCAGACCATAGCGGATAGAACCAGAAGAGATATGATGTCGAGTCATTGGTTTTAGGCTTCTTATAGGTTTAACGTGTTTGCAACAGAGAAGTTCATAGGAAGACGTGTGCCTATGGAGACTCAATCAAATGGAAAGAAAAAGTAAGAGAGGATACAAAAATACATTTCTTAATTGTGTATCAATTATGGCAGTAGATCACTTATTGTGTCTTCAATGTACTCTACTTAGAAAATACACAAGAATTCCACCGGTGCTGCAGGGGCCCTAGATAAGTCGCGTCTTACGACATACAAAGGACACAGCAGGTCTGTTAATTATGTACAGTTATATCGAGGCATACTGTACCGTGCACGGTACAGCGCTTTATTTTTCTAGGTATCCTCGAGGTTTCAGGTTCGCGCATGCATAGTTAATAGTCCTAACTAAATCTGTAAATTTTGGGTTCAACGTTTCGGGTTTTTTGAATTTCTTAAAGATAAAACATAGCTGATATATCTAAAACTAAAATTGAAGTAAAGGACAATATTGCTGATAATAACCAAATAACATTTCTCCCACATCTTTTTATGTAAGATCCACGTGTCACAAACGAAACGTTCATGTGGGAAACGTGTTTATTTTTTACGTGACGTGACGTCATACAATTTACAATTGTATGACGTCACGTCAACCATGCATTAACTTCATATCAACTCTGAATTTAGCATGTAACTTTAACATTACATTTTGTATAATACACAATGAGGGAAAAGGGAAAGAGAAAAAGAATCGTTCACCCCCTTGAAGGTGAGATAGGGGAATCTAAAGCCTTGGGGAAAGAATCTTAAGCTGCTAAACACTCGACAAAGCCTCGTGTTTGACAACTTAAGAATCTTTTCCTCACCTTGATATTTCCCTATTTAATCCCCAGGGGGGGTGATATATTCTAAAACATATGTAATTCCACATAGGTGTATTTAGTGGCCTTTACATGATGACGTCACATTATGACATCACAATCAAATGCCAGTCAAAACGACGTTTCACTGACTACTTCATTAACATATTCTATAACCTGAAGTAGAAAAACCAATCCCTAAAATACCTACACGTGAAAGACTCTTTAAGTAGTAATAAATAATATATGTACCTACCTAACGGAATTCCTAGAACTACGGAGTATATGACTAAAGAGTTGAAGTCATTGTAGTACGGCAGAAAGCATGTAGCCACACCCCCAATGATAAGAGTTACACTGTAAATAAGGATAGAGTCGGCCCAGGGATAGTCGGCCACCAGTCCGGCTATTACCATCGAAAGGGTGCTAGCGATGCCCAAAACAGATATCAGGAGGGCGCCGTCAGTCGCAGATAAACCTTTCTCCAGGACCGAAGCTGGCAGGAAATTATACGGAACTTGAAAACCTGTTGAAATGTATAAATCGTTTTACTTGTAAATGTTGAACCCTTTTAGAGCAAGGTACAAATGTATTGTAACTGAACATATTTAAGGAAATGTAAAATGCAATATTCAGTGCGAGTATCGAAAAAATTAATGCAAAGTGATTTTTTAACGTTTTGAAGTTTAGCAACGAAAAGTAAAAGTGACATTAAATTCTGTCAAGAAGACGTAGCATATTTCAACGTTTGACTACAAATCAGTATACGTACCCATAGCAAGGAGAGAACTAGACAGTAAGAACAAGTCAAAAGCTGTATTGGTAAAAAGTGAAATGTCCAGCAGTTGTGCAAGTTTTTGAATATTTTCGATGCATCGGGATATCAATGATTTGAACCTCACATCTGTATCACTTGTATTTTCGGCATTACTCTCATCATTAAGTGTTCCAATACGTCCCGTTGAAGAACTTTCTCGCCCTTGTGTTGGGAGAGGTCTATAAGTTACGGCAAATGGAACACAATTAAACACTATCCCTGCAACAATCCATAATGCTCCCTTCCAACCGTAGGTTACCAACAAAAAATCGTAGACTGGAGCGAACACGAAACTCCCAACACCAGACCCACATGTGGCAATTCCTGTCGCAAGTGCTCGCCGTTTGTCGAAGAAGTAACTCACGATTACGAGGGAAGGCGTGTACACAAGTCCAATTCCAATACCTGCCGTCAGTAATATAAGTAGTACATGTAAGTTTAGCTGTATATTGTATTTGACGTCAATATACACAAATGAACGAATAAGAAACATCTTTTAGGTTTAGATGAGAATGTCTTTTACAAAACAAGCAGTGTTCCTCTTTTGTACTTATTCTTAAAAGTGAAGGTTTCTTGTTTGTTTGTGTGCTTTTGTTCGGTATGTTCACATCTTTGTCATAGTTGGTCCAAGGGTAATTAGCTAGGCTTAGTATCATAAAATGGTTTCTACATTTTAACTGAAGATTCCAATGTCTACTATAATAAGAAATGTTCACTGCGTCTAAGATCATTGGTGATTTATACATTTATCTGTATTTGACACATTATGACGGGGTCATTGATCGTGCAGGGAGCTCTAGCTTTGCCAAAGCTCCTTAGCTTGTCTTTGACTTTGGGTTCGACCTGTCTTTTTGTTTTTTATTGGGGGGTCCTGAATACCTATTTCTGTATCAACTTTAAGATTTATATTTTGCCGCTGTGCATATGCCATATCTTATTATTATATTTAATCTCATTTGCCATGGGTTGGGCAGATGCTTTGACGATGTTTTATATTTGAATACAAAGGTTAATGTTGTACTTCATCATATTAGTATATTATATGTTTATATGTGTAGAATGTAATACTTGGTGTTCATACATTACCCCAGTAGTAAACGTACCTCCTACGACACCATAGAACAGAATCATGACATCAAGATTTGGGGAGAAGGTGGAGAGGAACAATCCCACACTGAGTACTACTCCTCCGCTTATCGCCACACGTCGACAGTCAAATCTGTTTATCAACGCTCCCGATACTGGGCCTATGATGTCAATAAAACGTCAGATGCAATCTTAATCTTTCCAACCCCAACACGCACACACTCACTGAAAACGGGTCCAAAAGCGTATAAGCATCATAGAATAAAACGTATTCCACAAACCCAAACCAATATTTTTGTTTGATTTTGTGTATGTTTCTTCTATCAAAAATAAAGACCAAGGTCGAAAATTTCAAAAGGTAATATTTATATTTTTCTTCAAGGCTTGATGTCCACTAAGTTGTACGCATTGTTATATCTAGTGTTATATCTAGTGTTAAATCTAGTGTTATATCTAGTGTTATATCTAGTGTTATATCTAGTGTTATATCTAGTGTTCCAGGTAAGTACACCGCAAAAGGTTAGTTTTCACGCCCAGTACAACTAAATTCCCGATTTTACAAAAAAATATTAAAATTTAAAAAAAAACGCATTTTCAAAAAAGATAATATATTAAATGAACAGTTTGAGTATGAGTGAAGAGTAATACATTGAACATTTATTATAGTGTACCTGTACCTGTGCATAATGCTACACCGATAATGACGGAATTAAGAAGCTGAGTCTTTGCACTGCCGCCATCAAACGTAGCTTTGATGTCCTTGTAGAAAATCCCAAACGTAAAGCTGACACTATCGATGAGACAATTGTGCATGAAGGATGAGAGGACCACAAGCCAACCAAATCCGCCATCTATAGCTTTAGGTATTTTTTCCCTGTTCGCTTGATTCTCTGATACGTCATTTTCGCCGTTTTTGACTACTTTCATTGTAGTGGACTGTATCTAAAACGATTTATCACTCAAAAGTTATTGTTTCTGAAACAAACAGAGTTTGACGAAGCAAGTATGGGTGCCCATGTATGGCTCCACAAGATCATATTGGATAAGGCTGATTTTTTGCAGAAGTCAAGAGCAAGGTTATCCTTAAATGGAGTTTTCTTTTAAGATTCAATCAGTCCCTGCATTGACAAATGAGAGACCAAAGTTTGATTTAGATCTTTCGGGGCAACAAAATAATATTTTTGGCATTATATCACATTTCTACCAGACATATTGCAGCATATCACATGGAGACTTACAATAATCGAAATATGAGGTTTGATTGATAAAAACAAAACAGCAAACCATATTTAATCAACCCCCTTTGTAGTCGAAGGGTCATAAGAACATATTCTAGCCACATTTTGACTCAATTGACCAGAGTACAGAAGTGCTAACCACTTAGAATGAAAATTACTTTTTATGACAGGGTTATACGTCATTAAAGAATGGCCGGGACTATATTATAACTAATTACATAAATTAAGGGAATTTTATTGAACCTGTAAATAATGTCACCTGGTATTGTATGGTCAAATGTTGAGAATTAAACCATAATATATTTTGTAAAAATAAATAAATTAAGTTTGGTATCCCCGTCTACATCAACGAGCTAAGATGTAATATAACCCTCTGTCAACCCTCTGTCGGTTGGTGTATAAAGCGTTTAAAGCGAGGTACTGGTCTCTATTTTAAAACGTTTTAATTTCCTATGTCGTGAGTTGCATTTGATGTCAAACTATACCTGCATGATTTAGCAATTTATAGACCTTGTCAAAACTGTTACAATGTACCTGTGAAACGGTACGCACGTTTCAGAAAGAGTTGATCAAAAATATATCAATGTTACTAGTGACAGAGGGATGCTATCATTATGTCAATACATTGACGCTTATAACACGAAAGCCTGTAAACGTTTTAAAAGTTAATTTCGTACTACAATGCTAAACACTATTATAGTAGACGTGATTATGGGACAACTCGTCAATTGCAGCTCTGTCAACATCGTGACGTTCAAATTAATAAAACTTTCTGCAATAACAAGGACTGGTATCTGCTATCCAACTCTTTTTAAGAAAACATAATTTCCTGAAGGAAAGATCTTCCTAGGTTATACCACTCCTACTTGATATAGTCTTTTAGAGTAAACAAAATAAAGATAAAGAAAAAATGGACAAAAATACTTTTAATTACCTTTTGTAGTCACGAAAATTCAAAATTACAATGGTTCCAAGTTAGAATAATACACCGTATTAAGGTGGCAAACACTTTTCTTGTTTAAGTCAACTGAACTCAAAAACCTTTATGTCCATTGTGTAATATTGAACGTGAAATAATAGTGCATTGTTTATGAAATGTTAAAAGGTGCAGGCATTACTTCAGATATTTGAATCTCTTTATATATACTTTTCATTTCTTTTGCATATAATAAGGAATCTTTCCTTTTTGGAATGATACCACATCACACGAGCTATGTTGACAACGAAATGTTTATTCTTATAAAGCATTTTATATATCATTTACAAGACTAGATGCCTCAGCTACTCTTTGGATCTGAATGCACTTATAAATGTAATCAAAGATTATTTCCTTGTACAAAAGCATATAAATAACAATACAAATGACCACATTCAAAGGGAATTTGAACTTAACTGGAGGAAATGGAAACTATTATTAGAATTATAGTTGTCTAATTATGAATACCTTTTTACAGTTGTTATTATCGCCAAGACAATGACATCGCCTGATTAGCTCGTTGCATTGGGTATTTAATTAGTTATCGACATAAAACAATACCTCTTAAATCCTCTCTCCTCCTCCTATCTGTTCTCCCCGCCTTTGGATGTGGAGTGTGTGGCGTGAGAGAGTAAAGAAACTACGAGATATTGTTGTAAATATGTCATTAAATGATGTAAGCACATGCGATGAGAATGCGATGATGAAGAAGAAGAAGGTTGTGGTGGTGGTGGTGATTAGAGAATAATATAGACATGTGTAATACAACATATGCTTTACTGTATTTCAGATTGTCTCATCATTTGTGACTTATAAATAAAGTGATGAAAATAGACGAGTTCTTATCTATGATGGGACAATCTTGAGCGTATTTGTAATATGTACCCTTACTAAAAGATATCAGTGATGCTACAATCCATAATGCCACCGCTCCACCTATCGCGGATGTTGAAAAAGTTAAGCGACCAACCATATCATCCGCCGGCACCAGTGAGGACTGGTCATTTTCCTATCCAGATGGACTGACTATGTTGAAACCACCACGGTTGCCGGCAAGGACAGTGTAATTCAACTATTAGAGTGTTGCGATGAGCACCTACGAAAGGATCTTACTCGTACTGCTGGTGGAACATTAACGAATAAATCTGAGGCAGAAGTTATCAGGGCTATGCAGACACTCGCTGTGAGAGAGGAAAACACTGTGGTTGCTCGGGTTACTCTTCATAATATGCGCCGACAGAGACAGAGACGAACCAATTCGCTCATTTGGTGCCCGGCTCCTTGGCCAGGCAGGAGTCTGTAAATTTGTTATCAAGTGTCCTAGTTGTAATGACAATGTTGACTATACAGAGGCAGTTATTCGCGATGTACTAAGCCGAGGCTTAGAAATAGTGAAATCCAGCTCGATCTCCTGGGCGACAAAAATCAGGAAGTATTTAAATTCGTGGAGGCCAAGGAATCCTGTAAACGCTCCGCCTCACGCATACTAGACACTAACACCCATGGTGCAGTAGCAGCTAGTAGCTCATACAAACGTGGAGTAAATGACACTGAAAGACCGCAATCGGCGTGAACAAAAGAAGACGGACAAACAGGAGTTACTGTGGAAAGAAAGGACATGGTATTCGTTCGTCTCCAAATATCAGGAAGAAAGAGTGTGCAGCATATGGTCACACATGTAAACATTGTGGAATCAACCACCACGTTAACAATATGTGCCGGAATAAAAACAAATTGGAGACTACGGCGAAATCATCTGCTGAGTATGCATGTGCTGTGTTCGATTCCCTCTGCGCTAGCAACAGCCTTGGTCAGCACCGTGGTAGTAAGGCCATTACTCTGGACCATCGCCTCTACAGCCAGCTGTCTGATACTTGGGTGAAATGTTCTTCCAAACCATTTGTCAACCTGACCGTGCGTGGGAGTCCATCACGAGAACTATGAATCCCTAGGCTTCCCACTCATATCGACGCATAATATAGTCATCTTCCCCTGCATGGCTGACACTGGTTGTCAGAGCTGCTTAGCCGGCATCAAGGTCATCCATCGACTCGGAATGAAGAAGAACGACCTCATCCTGGTCACATTTAAGATCAATGCTGCCGACAACAAAGGAATAACCATTCTTGGTGCAGTCATACTTCGATTCGCCGGAAAGGACAAACGGGGCAACTTGATCCAGACACGTCAAATAACTTACGTTACCGACAACTCGGACAAGCTCTTCAACAGCAGGGAGGCCAGTGTATGCCTCCGATTGATCACACACTCCTTTCCAACAATTAGCGATGTAAGTGGCAACCAGACGATTGACGCCATGACCGATGGTCCACCTGCCAGTGATAACAATGACAGGGGGCTAGCCACCGAATGCAGCTGCCCACGCCGCCAAATTCCTCCACCTCCTCCTACAAGGCTGCCATTTCCTGCAAATGAGACACTCATGTAATATCTTCTCGACCACTACCGGTCAAGAGCATTTGACACCTGTTAACATCAGCCATTACCTGTGATGGAGGGTACCCCACTTCAACTTATGGTGGATGCATCTGCCACATCGGTAGCTATACACAATCATGTGCCAGTACCTATACATTTGCGAGACGATGTCAAGGCGGGACTGGATAGAGACGTTAGATTAGGAGTGATCGAACCAGTACCAATTGGTGAACCAGTGAAATGGTGCCATCGCATGGTCGTTTGCGACAAGAAAAATGGCAAACCGAGGCGCACCGTTGACTTGCAACCTCTGAACGCACATGCCGCACGCGAGACTCACAACACTCAGTCACCATTCCATCAAGCAATATCGGTGCCACACGGAAAAATAAAGTATGTTTCTAATGCATGGAACGGTTAGCATAGTGCCCCTCTCAGAGAGGAAGATAGGCATCTTACCACCTTCATCACTCCCTGGGGAAGATACCGTTACTGCAGCGCACCACAGGGCTACATTGCGTCGGGCGATGGCTACTCTAGACGAGTTGATGGAATTTGTGCAGAGGTCCAAAACAAGACTAAGTGCATCGATGAGGTGGTAGGTAAATCTTGTACGCCGTTCCCGGTCCCGGACTAAAACCCCGTACCATGAATATAAAGATCATTTAATATCTCTTTAACGCTTTTTTTTAAACTATACAATAATTTCACAGATTATTTTCTAAATTGGATTTTTTTATTTTTTTTAATTATTCAATAATTTAGAAATTGACGATAATGTGTATTTCAAGGGGGTAAAAACTTGTACGCCGCAGTGAACGGTTTTTCACATATAATTAGCATTGAGTGAAAATTCACATGTTTTTTTCAGATATATAGAACAAAATACCTTACTGTTTATAATTATAAACCTTAGCACGGGTACGGGGGTAAACAAAACTCCCGCGATCATAACAAAGGCAGAATTTCATGTGAAATATGTCGTTTATTTCAACATTTAGAAAATCATGTTTGAACTTATTGTATAATTTTTAAAAAAATATAGAAACTACCGCGTTAACGAGATATTGAAGTATCTTTATATTCCTTCGTACGGGGTTTTAGTCCGGGACCGGGAACGGCGTACACGATTTACCTACCACCCATCGATGACACACTCCTCTGGTCAAACAGTCTAGAGGAAAGTTTTCTCCAGGCATGTAACTGGTTGGACATATGTGGTTGAAACGGGATAACCCTCAGTCCTGAAAAGTTCATCTTCGGACAGAAAACGGTCGAATTTGCAGGCTTTGAAATTACTCCAGATAGCGTAAGACCTTGCAAAAGGTTTCTTCAGGCAATCCTAGATTTCCCGCAACCGCGAAGCATCACCGACATCCGATCCTTGTTTGGGCTTATCAACCAGGTTTCATATGCCTTCAGTATGACTGACCGGATGATTCCCTTCCATGACTTCCTTAAGCCATGTACGCCCTTCCATTGGAATGGCCACCCCGATGAGCTATTAGCGGAATCAAAGCGAGTGATCGAATGCGAGATAGAAGAGGGCGTCAGGATATTTGACAAGTCCAAACCTACATACCTTGCCACAGATTGTTCTAAAGTCGGGATAGGATTTTGGCTTTTTCAAAAACACTGCAGCTGCCCTAAGACTGAGCTGTTCTGTTGCCCGACAGGTTGGAGAAAAACACTTGTTGGTAGCCGCTTCACACACAGTGCCGAATCTCGTTATGCTCCAGTGAAAGGGGAAGCCCTAGCTGTCGCCGATGCCCTGGAAAAGGCTTGTTACTTAGTCCTAGGATGTGAGGAGCTCATTATCGCTGTAAACCATAAGCCACTCCTTAAGTTATTCGGCGAGGGTCATTGGATGATATATCAAACACACGACTTCGAAACTTGAAGGAAAAAACCCTTCGGTACAGAATCCGTATGACTCAAGTACCCGGATTGAAACATCGGGCTGCCGAAACTGTCTCGCGCCACCCAACAGGTGACAGTCATCCTCCCAAGATGCATCTAGGAGACGACATTTGTACGATAACCCATGTCCCACTGAATGTAGCATCTGAGACTATACTACCATCGCCCTCAGACGTTCGACATACTTTCCTTGCTGGCATTTGATGCAAAGAGAGACACCAGAATGATAGCAAAGACACTGTTCACCTTGCTGCAACTTCATCCTTGCACACATTAAAGTCCATAACCTGGGACCGGGTTCGCATTGCAACCACCAGTGATGAGAATATATCCAGTTTAGTCAACATAATTGAAGATGGAATGCCAGAATTCCTCCAAGAGCTGCCTGAACCGCTTCTTGAGTACCATCATTTCCGTGATCACCTGTACACAGTGGATGGTGTAGTAGTCTATAAAGACCGTGTTATGATTCAACCCGCACTCCGACAAGATTGTTTGACAGCGCTACATGCTGCCCACCAAGGCGTGTCATCAATGATCTCAAGAGCTGAGGCATCTGTATTTTGGCCTGGAATCACTCCCGCAATCACCACTCTTATGAACAGCTGCAATCAGTGCAACCGAATGGCGCCATCTCAGCCAAGTGCACCAACGGCTCCTGCAACACTACCAGTGTACCCTTTCCAATGTGTGTGCGCAGACTATTTTCATTACAATGCAAAGGAGTCAACTATCTGGTGATTGTCGACAGATACTCCAACTGGTCCATCGTTGAACACACCTCAGGCAGGGCAACTGGTCTTATTGACTCTCTCCGCAGATCATTTGTAACATATGGCATTCCTGATGAGCTTTCATCTGATGGAGGCCCAGAGTTCAGCGCTGCCAAAACACGAAATTTCTTGAAAACCTTGGGAGTTCACCATCGCTTATCTTCCGTTGCTTTCCCTAATAGTAACTGCCGTGCTGAGGTTGGAGTTAAGACTATCAAGAGGCTGATTACCAACAACACTGGACCACTTTGCGAACTTGACACTGACTCTTTCCAGCGAGTGATATTACAGTACCGCAACTGCCCAGACAAAGACATTACACTATCTCCAGACATGTGTGTCGTTTGCTAATCTATCAAGGATATCATTCCAGTTCTTCCTGGTCGATAGAGACCACATAACACCTGGCAGGAAATCGTGGCTCGCCAGAGAAGATTCACTTAGAAACAGACACATGATGGCTGCTGAGCGTAGGTCTGAACATACCAAGCAACTACCACCGCTCGTGAATGGCAATCATGTCCGCATTCAAAACCAGACATGACCCAACCCTCTCTGATTTTCCTGCAACTAGGGGGTAACGACTTATGTGGCAGCAGACATTCCCCGGAAAAACTGTGTGTTGATCTTGTGTCCATCGCCGAATTACTCCGTTCTGGTGTGGGGTTTGACCATGTAATCATCGGTCAACTCCTCCCGTCGCTAGTATATGTAGTACTCATTCTACACTCAGACGGAGTGCTGTACATTGTTTTGTGCACTTTTGTAGTACAAGTGTTGCACTCAGAGAAAGTGCTTTGCATAGTTTTGTGCACTTTGGTAGTACTAAAGTGCTGCACTCATGATCAGAGGGAGTGCTGTAATTTTTGTTGTGCAATTTTTAAGTACTAGAGTTGTAGAGAGGGAGTGCTGTGAAATTGTGTACACAAATTTTACACTTTGAGGGAGTGCTGTAAATGCTTAGTACGCATCTGCTCTTGTGACACATATGTTATTTTTGTGTACAATAACACAGTTTTGAACTGTGCTTACATATAATTACAAATGGTGGCATTCTGAAGTAGTGCTGTAATTATACGTTAAGTACACAGTTAGATTACATATGTTGCACTCAAATGGAGTGCGGCAATTGTTGCTAAACAGTTTTAAGTACCTATATCACAAGTGTAAGGGGTACAAACTCATGCTACATGTTATACTCGGAAGGAGTGCAGTATAAGTGGAGTACAGAAATAGTACTGTAGAATCCACATTGCACTCAGGAGTACTGTACTTGAATTGTTGAATCCTGCATTTAGTGGGAGAGCTATTATATTTGTCCAGTACTTAGAGGGAGTACATTATTCGCACTCAGAGGGAGTGAGGTATTTAATTAATTATATTTTATGTGTTTTAATTTTATTTATATGTCCTCTTTTTATGTGTTTCAATTGTATATATATGGCCTCAACTAGAAGGGAGGTGTCCATCAAGGAAATTTATTAATTTGGAGCTAGTTTAAAGCACTCTTGTTGACTGCTGTTGAATTTGGTAAAAGCAGGACATATGTCTGTCACATTTCAATTTGAGTGCATGCATGTGCTCTCATTATCAAAAGGTTAACTTATTTTCTCATACTCATGAGCCAGATACTATGAGGCTTCCTCCAGCCGTCACCACAATGCCAACTAGTACGGCTACTGTATCTGTAGCCCAACCAGATTCGTGTCCCATTGACCAGGTGCATGATACTACCACAACCATTTCCGGGTTATTGCAACAGGCACTGAACCACACCAAGCCGCCTGGCCCAACCAATACAATGTCCAATCCAAGCCAAGGGGTTTCATCAGCGTAGGACAGAGGTTTTACAGGTGAGTCGGCCCAGGCCTGTGATGAAACTCCTCTGCCCATCAGGTTAACAGACGGCATTCCCCTTGGGGCCACGGTGGCCCAAAGGTGGAAGCAAAATATCTGGGATGAGGAATTCTTTGATTTTGCTTGCCTATTGAGATATATCCGGGGTTTGTACGCCTGCAACAGCAGCCTAAGGGATAGTCACAGCTGTCCATGCATCAGTGGACATCAGGTTTCTTGATTTTCATGGCGGTGTATATAGAACAGAAACCGGAAGAGGTACAAAATATGTTGAAATACGCGCCCAGTATCCGTGACATTCACCAACACTATGGAGATAATGCCTGGCGGTCATATGACCAATCATTCAGGAAGCTGAGGCAAAGCGATTTGATACCATGGCAGCGCCCTGTGGATGAGTTGTGGGAACGGGCTGGAAACGCTAAGCGGGCCAATATTTCCGGAAACTCAGCACATCAACAAGGTCGAGGGAACAGGGGTCAAAAACGGTCTAATCAGCCCTCGGAATTTTTTTGTTTCGCTTTCAACAATGGCGACACCTGCACCCAGAATCCCTGCAAGTATCGGCACATCTGCCAAAACTGTGAAAGTGCCCACGGTCGACACAAGTGTCCGCAAGGGAAGAAAGGTCAGCAGGGTCAACCCAGAAAACCCCGCACAACCACAAATCCAACCAACGCCAGTCGATAGTTCAAGGCTGGCTCATTGGTTGACAGGATACGACCAACAGTTGGTTTCATACCTCGTCATGGGTTTTACCACAGGGTTTTATTTAGGTTGTGACACCATACCCTCATCTTCTCTTTTTCAGAACCATAAGTCTGTTTTGATTTAGCCAGAGACAGTAGAGGCAAAATTACAGCATGAATTAGCATTGGGACGCATCTCTGGACCTTTACCATCAATCCCTTTCCCAGACTTTGCCTGTTTGCCCCTAGGTGTAGTGGCCAAAAACACCCCGGGGTCATATCGCCTCATTCATGATCTTTCCTTCCCAAAGGATGCATCAGTGAACTCGGGTATACCAAAGTGTCTTTCTCAAGTACAGTATGACAGTATTGAATCAGTTGTCACGTTGGTAAAAACGCATGGTCGGGGAACCCTAATGGCAAAAGCTGACATCGAAGATGCTTTTAGGATAATTCCTATTCATCCCGACGATCACCATCTATAGGGTTTTTCGTGGCAAAATAAATGTTATTATGATAGATGCTAGCAGTTCGTGTCGTATCTTTGAGTCATTTAGTACC
>JAUMHH010082762.1:0-22311 GCA_032359455.1 Chlamys rubida
CGACAAAGGTCACTTACAATATGTGTAGTACAGGGTGACGACAAAGGTCACTTACAATATGTGTAGTACAGGGTGACCACAAAGGTCACTTACAATATGTGTAGGACAGGGTGACCACAAAGGTCACTTACAATATGTTTAGGACATGGTGACCACAAAGGTCACCTACAATATGTGTAGGACATGGTGACCACAAAGGTCACCTACAATATGAGTAGGACAGGGTGACGACAAAGGTCACTTATAATATGTGTAGGACAGGGTGACCGCAAAGGTCACTTACAATATGATTAGGACACGGTGACCACAAAGGTCGCCTACAATATGATTAGGACAGGGTGACGATAAAGGTCACTTACAATATAAGTAGGACAGGGTGACGACAAAGGTCACCTACAATGAGTAGGACACGGTGACCACAAAGATCACTTACAATATGATTAGGACAGGGTGGCCATCTATGGACTTTTTAGAGTAATGGAAATAAATTAAAAGTCTGACCAGAATGTTACCCATTAATGGACTGGTGAAAAAGGCAAATACCTTATGTCCCCTCCCCTATGGTATGGGGGCATACAAAATACTCCCAAACTAAAAACATTAATCTGTAAAACTACAAAAGAGACGTTAAAGAGCATGTGGTGATTCTGTTTTGTTTTTGTGTACAGGAAGTGATCTGAAGCTACATCAGTGTGTTGCTGGGTTTATCTCCGACATAGCCCTCCTCGGAGCTGCAGTACAGCCCGCCCCTCGCAACTACTCACCAAGCTTTATGGCTTCACTTGACCACAGCATGTGGTTCCACAACCCCTTTAAGGCCGATGAATGGATGTTGTACGAGATTGAGAGTCCCCAGTGTGGGGCAGGCAAGGCTCTGTCTCTTGGGCGACTGTGGAAACAGGATGGCACCCTAGCAGTGTCGATTGCACAGGAGGGTGTGGTGCGCACCACACAGACGGATTCTAAACTGTAATATTGTCATTGTTCTATGGTGTTTGCTGTGTATAAACAGAAGTACAATTTGGCCTTCAGTCATTGTTATGGGGTTCACCTTTGAAGAAAGTCAAATTAAGGCAGTGTCTGCAACTGTAAGGAAGGTCACGTCCAAGCTACATGCAAGACATTTTGACGTTGCATGGCAGACAGCGTCTTATTAACTTTATCCCGCAAGAAATCCAGAGGGCCAACACGTAATCTGACTCAAATTTGTGAGGTGGGCTTATTACAGGACAATAAAATGGTATTTGTTGGCATTTTTATTGAATAACATTATAATTATAATGGTGGACTGGCTTACTTCAAGGTTTCAGTTTATTGCCAGATAAGTACCGTCAGACACTGTTTTGCCTTGCAAGACAGAGTTTGAGTCAAGACATGATGGTTTTGTTAGGGAAGTAGAACCCATGAATATATAGTCTGCAATGATGTCCAAGTTAAGAAACTGTCTGATGCAGTATTTTATCAGTATCATTGATGTACATGTATATCATACAATGTAATCAGATAAAAAATGCTGTACCTGTGATAAATCTCACTATCGTGTAACATATGACAGACTTCTTGATATCAGGGATTAATAGAATCTTGAACCTCCTTCGGGTGAGTTAAGGGAATCACAACCCTCTGGGAAAGATTCTTAAGTTGCTTAACACGTGGCTGTTGAGTGTTGAGCAACTTCAGAATCTTTACCCGAGGGTTGAGATTCTCCATCTCACCTCAAGGGGGTGAATGATTCTTTTTCTCTTACCCCGTTGACCGTCTTATACACAATTCAGTGGTGACTTTACATGCTCAATGCATTGTTGATGTGACATCATGCAATTGTTTTGACAGGGAATTCCCCCCGTCTCAACCCTAGGGTGAGACAAGGATATCTTACACTAGGTAAAGGTTGGAATCATCTGTCCAGGGTAAGAGAAAAAGTGGGGACTATGTAAAATAAATGTAAAACAGTATGTGTTGTTTGTGTCATATACCTTGGTCATGTTAGTTCCTAACCCAAGGGCTTTATTGTGTCCTATTACATGTATATGACTTTAATATAAGTGCTATTTTATTAGCTGCGAGAACCGTTGTTTCTAGGCTGTACAATCAATTTTATTTTATTGTGAACATTTTTATATCTTTAATATTCTGTAATTTTACATTATTGGACCATAGATCTATGGTCCTATAATACAAAAATTCAAAATACAATTAATAACGATCGGACCAAGAAGGTACGGTTCTCACAGCTACTATTTTATGAGCTGTTATGCAAAGCAGGTGCTAGTGTTTTTGTTAATGTTGACCAAACAGCATGTTACTTTCTAGTCATTCCAGTCTATTAGAAAGGAGAGAGAGAGAGAGAAAGAGTGAGGAAGTGACATGCTTTGTTAAAATATGTTTCACGTCATGAAATATAGAAATTTCTGAACCAAATATTGGTTGTGCAATTTAATTTAACTATATTAAAATCATTTAATGCAAATGTGACTGCAAAAAGATTGTTTTTGTTGTTATTTCAGCCAATACACAGTTTAAAGTACATGTGAGCTTATGTGATTGGCAAAGTGTGTCCGTCAACTTTTCCCTACAATGATTTTCCTTGTAGCTTGCTGTGATGTTGTTCAAATAAATGATCTGACCTTTTTTCAAGGTCACAAGGGTTAAATGTGTTAACAAATTCTACAGAATTATGATGTTTTGTCTGTGATGGGTTGGGGGTGGGTATATGGTTATGGGATAGGAATCTCAACTGTTTTAAATTTATCACCCAGAGATTAAACCCCAGTGCCAGGGCCAGATACCTGAACAAATCCCGGTAGCATTACTGTATTTTTAAATATAAACTCTATTTATTTTACAACAATTATGAAAAAAGTAATTCAACTTATATTAATCACTCTTGTTGGCGCACAGGGCCCCCGGGGGGTCTTAATGTGAGAGGAAATCAGAGTAGCTGGAGAAAATCAACATGTTCGGATAGGTGACCCAATACCTTTCACCTCTGCTCGAGGTATCGAACCCAGGACGCCTTGGTGAAAGGCGAGTGCATTATTAACTGACCATCCATTACTGTATTCCTTTCTTAACATCTAACAGTTGTACAGATATTGTATTTATATATGCCCCAGGAAATATTCAGACCACTCACAAGTATAGTAACAGTCTGTGTGTTAGGAGAAGTAGGCGTTGGAAGATTAAATCGCCTATATTTTTCCTATACTTGGCCAATCTTATGCCCTGCCCTTTGGCCCCAGGGGCTCACAAACTTTATATGAAATATGCTTGCCTTGCTTATATGATATTTCAGACCAAATACAGTAAAAATCCACACTTGTCCATCAAGAAGAGTAAGCTTTCGAAAATGAAATTGCCTACTTTTGCTCTATTTATGCTCCCCACCCCTTACCCCACCAGAAGGTTACAGCCTTCATTTACACATTAGCTTTCTGGGGTCCTGTTCGTTGATGGGGAACAACCGGTTTGTTGGTTTATAAATATAACAGTTTCGGGTAAAAATCCTGGCGGACCTGCAAATGTTTATGCAGGCCTTGCAAGGCTCCCCAGAAAGCAACTTCAGATTATAATACTAGGTCCAACCTTATTTAATAAACGAAAAACTGTGGACCGACCGGTTCAACTGTTTAAACGAAAACGGCCCTGGTCTTACTGATGTTATAGGTTCAGTTCGATTAAATTCCATCAGGTCCTTCAGGAGTAGTCTTTTGCAGGTTAAAATCCATTAATTTCCCTCTATTGGGCCTCAGCTCCCAGAGGGAATACACTTTTCCTTTATATAACAATTCATTCTCTGGTCCCAAGGATGAATCCTAGTAAATCTAGTTGAAATACAATGAGTTGTTCACAAGGAGATGTCTTTTAAAGGAACAA
The DNA here is from genome assembly GCA_032359455.1 of Chlamys rubida. NCBI lineage: Eukaryota > Metazoa > Mollusca > Bivalvia > Pectinida > Pectinidae > Chlamys > Chlamys rubida. The sequence goes on from JAUMHH010082762.1 coordinate 3,877, forward strand.
GTTGACGGACGGATGCCAGATGCAATGCTTTGGCATAACCTCACTGGCACTTTTAGACAAGCTAACTAGAATTTGTTTGAACCTTTTAAAAGGTTAAAATTTAGTATTTCTGTCTAACTTGATTCACACACTTAAAAATAACAAAACAAAATTCTTTGTACAAAACTTCATTTCATTAAGTGCAGTGTAACATATAAAAGGTGAAATAAATAATAATTGCACTTTGTGTGTCTACTCGTCAGGGTACCCTTGTACCTGGTAGGGTGGTGGACAACTGGGCTGTCTGCAACACTTTCCAGCTGCTGGAGGATCCCAGTGACAAATATCAGGTAGATGCCAGAGTGGACACCTGTAAGTAAAACAATGGAATACATCATTAATTCAATACCTAGTGGAACAAGTGAACATCAGTCTGGAATGTTGACCACAAACCAACAGATATCTGGTCAATGGTGATCAATAGCACTGCATTCTTTATAAGCAGTAATTTCAGAAACCTTAAATTGACAAGTACTTTTATATTTCCTCAAACAGACCTTGATGAGTCAGGTGATCTAAGAATGGACAGGTACAGGTAAATATCTGTTTTCCATAGATGTCATAATTGGTTAATATTAACTACAAGAATACAAAATTTAAAGATTTGACATAGATGTTGTGAGGTGCCATGTGACATCTCAAACTGTTTCCACTTACTTATCTCTACACTCATAAAGTCCTTGGCCAGCATCGGTACACTTGCATTTCTTTGTACAACCATCTTCCCATTCAGCATCCTGTGGGTATTCTTTGCCTTTGTAATTGCACTTTTCTAAAAGATAGGCAACAAAAGTCACAAATTAGTGAAATAAAGCAACACATGTCTCCTACCTACCTTTTTATTTAGTTCCATAGCACATTGGAGAACTTAACCTTAACACAACCTATCATGATATTGACTTTTAAGAGGAAGCTTGATGAATGTTGTACACCTCACATTATTTAGTATTGAAACCCATGTACAATGTACATACAGCCATCAAAATTACATTATCAATCACAATAGTGTAACTTCACTCATTTACCTAATAATGATAGAAAAATAATAAGAAAACTGACAGGTCAGCAAGGACCTCACCATGTACCTAACTAAATCACAAATGGTCTATTTTTAGTAACAATGACCTTGAACCTTAGAAACTGGTTTAAACCCCTATTGCAAATAGTCAAATTTTGAAAAATTAATAGTTTGTTGGTTTGTTGAGATAAATTCCGGAAACAAAGGTTTGAATAGCTGCTACTTTAAATTACTTTTATATTGTTTACAAGAAATTCTGCTCCAGAGACCACCATTTTCCGATTCCCACATACGAACTCAGCAAGGGTACTTACCTTTATTAATGATGACAATTATGTCACAGCACTGACCCTCCACATGTTTCAAGATCCAGTTAGGAGGAAGATCAATATATTTAGAACACCTGTAAACAAACATTATCTTGTTACTTCAGTTCCAAATTAACGTTATGTCAAGGTTAAGAATTACAGGAGTGTTTAGACTATAAAGTTGAAACCACCATTTTACTGCTTTCTCAATATCTCTCTGAAAAGAGATACGCTTCACAATAACATAGCATAGATTCTAAGGCTACTTTCGTGCTTCTGGTTAAACCATATTAACTGGCTGAACCCTGAAAGAAAACAGCAGGCTCAAATCAATCCAAGGATGACCCCTGGCATAGTTGCCAACCTCTGAAACTCTCAATGTGGTCAGTTCATATGAATATCATATTTAGTGCACACGTGAAAGAAGAACATATCCTTGAGTTGAGATATTGTTATTTGTCACAAAAGTTTGAAACTGTGCACGTTTAGCTATGTCTATAACTTCATCACGATTCTTTAAGTGCATGTGTTTATCATGGAACATTTCTGTGCCACCTGAAACTTTCCAACTGGTTATGCAAAAGCAACCTAGACATTGGGTATAAATATGTGAAAGATACCATCACAAATTGACATACATACATTGTAGAAATACTGAAATGAAACAAGAGACCTTCACTTAATACATTATTTCTCCAATATCATTTTTTTTTCTTTCTTTCAGCACATTATAAAAACACAGTTGGCTGTGTAATAATTCTGAGGTTTATGCACAGTATGTTATTTACATTTTACTATAGCCAAGTTATTACTTACAAATCATTGCAACTGTAAACTCCATTGTCACAGGTACAGTTCTTGTCACATCCATCCATCCATGTCTGTCCAGACATGTAGCTACTTCCCTTGTACATACAGGTAGCCGCTGGAGGAAGAAAGAGGATTGGCAAACTCAGTAATACCTATATATCACCTCTTACAAATGCCTTCAAAACTTCACTGCTACATCATAAATACATAAACCCTTTCACCCCAATGTAACTTTTGTAAACTCTACCATGCATTGATCAGGATAAGTCCATTATGGTCCACAGTGGTGAAAGGGTTAAAGGCATTTTTCCGATGTTTAAGATACTATTTTCAAGATTGCTATCAATATATCTTTTATTAAAGTCATTGTCTTAGAAAAGATTATTTCTTTTACATAACCACTTGTAACAGTGTATGATGGTGTTCAGAACTGTTTATAATTGATATCACTATGTATTAAACTGATTATGTTTACAATATTAGATCCAGAATAAACTGAATAGTTTTGAAATTACTGTCTAATGTCAACTACTGTGTAAAGAAATAGATACTTACGCGCAGCTGTAGTGCCAACTACAATAAATTAAAACAAACCAAATTATCATAAAGAAAATTAAACAGATGCAGAAACATGAAGACAATGAGTTTGTACTTTTTTGAGATCATAAACCATCTATGTCACACACCAATATACATATTCCATCAAAAACTTAGTACATTGTATTAAAAACTTAAATATCAAAAATAAGTATAGTAGCTGAAAAATACACAACTATTATCATCATGACTGTTCTTAATTATATAATTGACTTTTGATTGAAATATGAAAGACTTGCTAGATAAAAATGTTTAAAAAAATCTTTTATGATATTTTTGCATTTGTGATGTGAAAATGAACAAAAAATTGATAGAGGTCAACCTGGCCTAACCGAGGTAAAAATTTAATAATGTTTCGTTAATGACAGGTCAAACTTATACTCAAGAGCCCAAACGTATCTTAATTAGCTCAAATTTACATATCACAGAAGAGATCAAACTTGCAATCAAGTTTCTGCTGAGATCAAATTTACACTCAAATATGTCTTTAGACCTGTTTATAATTGATATCACTATGTATTAAACTGACTTTGTTTACAATATTAGATTCAGTATAAACTGAATACTTTTGAAATTACGTTATTATTTAATTAAGAACAGTCATGATGATAATAGTTGTGTATTTTTCAGCTACTATAATTATTTTTAATATTTATTAATTTGTTAACACCCAAAGACGAGACAAACCAAAGAAGCTATCAAAATCAGGAAAACTCAGAACATGAACAGAGACAAGGGGGGACACCAACTGAGTCATCTGTATGATCCGATACTGACATAACAGGGGAGGGGACTAGATCCACACCCTACCTGTAACCTATCTGATGCTGTGTGTATACGCTCCCTATCGTTAGGCGAAAAGTCTTGGGTCGAGTGACATGAAAAATATACAATTTTGTCACATCGTTGTACAGGTAAATATTACAAATCGCTCACTCAGTCATAGCTTGACAAAGGGACTAGTCAGTCCTGAAACGTTGTGACACGTTTAATACGTAAATTGTTTGTGTAAAAAACTTTGATAGCATGTCTTTTGAGGTCAAACTTACCATTGCAGAGGTTGCATGTTGATTTACAGTTGGACTCTGCGTAGGACACGTAGGATGGGTTGCTACAGATGGTGGACTTTAGACTCTGGCAAGTTGTAGGCTGCGTATCCACACACTGGTTATCACCATCAGTAGGACCTACACAAACAAGTAACAAACACAAGTAGTGGTAATGGTGGAAATACTATTCAACATTCTATTTAGTTGTTTGTTTCGTGTTAAGATGTCACAGCAATTGTCTTCTCATACCAGTGTTGTATAACTGTAAACAAACATTCAGTTTTAGAAGTTATATAGCATCACAATTCATTGTTGAGAATGTATAGTTCCTAACAATTGAGTTCAAGCGCACTGAAAATATAGTGAGATATTCTTTTCCTAATCTAACTGTGATAACTACACCAATCTTAGCCTCTAGCTGTGACAACTTGTCAAATGCTAGTCTCTAGCTGTGACAACTTGTCAAATCTTAGTCTCGATCAGTGACAACTTGGCAAATGCTAGTCTCTAGCTATGACAACTTGTCAAATCTTAGTCTCGATCAGTGACAACTTGGCAAATGTTAGTCTCTAGCTGTGATAACTACACCAATCTTATTTCCAACCTATAACAACTACAGTAGGCTTATCCTTGTGTCTCTGAACTAAATACTTCTAACCTGGTCTCTGAATGGGAAACAACATATTTAAAACTGACCCTAAATTAGCAACAATCTAACATCTTAATGAACAAATTAGGTGATACTTACAGTAGTTACAGAAGTATTTACAGTTGGTTCGGGCCCAGTTCTCAAAGATGCCTGTGCAGGAAGACTTCCCGAAGGCTGGACAATTATCCAGCGTATCTCGGCAGGACAACGGTTGTTGGGTTGGGGTGGTGGGTGGTGGTTTGGTGTGATCACAGTCTGATAAATATAATCAGCATTAATAATCGGACAGCAGGAGCAGTCATCATAACTTTCATGTACACAAGTAAAGAAGGAATATTAATAATGATTAAAAAGCATTCTTATCCTCTATTGCAAATCTTGGACTAGTCATGATACAATACAAGTCCCTTACTATAACACATACTCAAGTCATGATTTTCTCTTGTCTGATCCCTTTGGCCTCTTTCTGCCACATTTCACAGAATTTTCACAAAGCAATGTATCCTAGTAATGCTAACAAAAGTTACACTTATACAAATTTTGTACAATGTATTTTGTTTTGTCGTTATATGTATTGTTCTTATGTTGTTAGATTCCTTATGTTGAAGATAAAATAAAGTCTACACTGTGAAACATGTTTTCTTCTTTACAAGGGCGGACTACATTGCTTACCCTGAAGCATTCAAACCTAGCTTTAGTAGTGAAGAGGCTATATTTGTAGATTATAGTGATATTGAATAGGTTTTCAAACTAAAGGGTGCGAGAAAAAATTAATTACCGGTAACTGAGTGAGATCAAGTTATCTCAGTCTCGGGCTAACTCGACTGAGATAACATTAAAAAATTAGAAGAAAGGGCATTACTACCATAAAAAAAAATCAAAAAAAATCATGAAATCAAAAATACAACTTAAAAGCATATAACAACCCAAAGTACCAATTTTCACAACAAAGCTGTTGAGAAGGTAAGCAGCATCTTGTTGGCCTAAGATTTGTGTTGGGGAATGGGTAACATAAAGGCCTATGATGTACCACAATGTAGTGGTGAGTAATCACTCACCACAGAAGCCACAGAAATTTTCACAGTTCCTGGTGGCCCAGCTCTCGTAGGGGGATACGCAGGCCTCCTTGCCATAAGCTGGACAGTTGTCAACCTGGTCCCTACACCAACTACAGGTTGGTTTGCTGGTCTGGGTGGACATGGCACCAGGTGGAACTGTACCAGTGCCACCAGATGAGTGAGACGATGAGGAGGAGGTGGACTGGTCACAGACCACTTGGTCACAACACTGACCTGCTACCTTCTCCATGTGACAGAAGGATGGAAGGGACGTGTAAATTGGACATCTATAAGAAAGACAAACATACTTAAAATATCTCTAATCTCACCTTGAAAATATAGGGTATCTATAAACAACACAAATTTGATATCTCTTAATCTCTTAATCAGAAAAAGAGTCTCTAACGAAAAGTTATAATTTTTGGTAGTGACACAGTGATCCTTAAGATTTCTTTAATGAATGAGAACACCTACCTGGGGCGACACTCAAACTGGACTGGGTTTCCATCGTGGCAGCTACAGACAAAGTCACAGCCATCACTCCATTGCTGACCAGGCAGATAGGAACGTCCCTTGTACAGACACTCTGTAAACCATTTATTAAAACATGTTAAAAGTTAGGTGATTCTCCCATATATATTCACCTAACTCAAGTGGTTAAGTGGACTTGATGCGGTAAAACAGACATTTGAACGCTTTAAACTCAAAGAGCTTTTCATTAAATGTATTCCAAATATTATTGTTCGAATATATAGCAGAGTTATAAAAGTGGTTGGGTGGCGCAGGGGATAACGCACTCAACTTTCACCAAGGCGGTCACCTGCCCGACCACGTGGGGTACTCCAGTTTCCTCCTACATTAAGACCCCTCGCGCGCTAACATCCGGGCCAACTAGAATGATTAATATAAGTTATATTAACTTGTTATATAATTGTTGTAAAGTAAATAAAAGTTTATCTTTATATTATAAACGTGAAATTAGAAAACCTACCTTTCTGTGTACTGGTGTAGTTGTTGGTGAAATAAGAGAAAGAGGTATTATGATTTGGACTGATGCCAGTGTAGCCTCCGTTGATGGTACCGTACAGAGTGTAGTTGGACTTTTCTGTCAGAGGATTGATGGTCTGACCATTGGCCATCTGGCACAAAGGTACAGCACAACATTCACCATCCTGTTTGGTAAGGTAACAGCGACCTGATGGCAGGTTGTTGTACACAGGACACCTATATAAGGACAAACATAGATACAAAACATTGAGTCATCTTCACAGAAACAGTGATGTGAATGATCATTTTTAAGATTGGTTTCCTTCTCAATTAGAACACTTTTTATAATGGAATATATATAGTGTTAACTTTGCCATCTTTAACTCGTAAAACTTGAAAAAACTGGATGTTGGGGGGAAAAAACCCTTTCTAGTGATTTCCTGGTCAAGTGTTTTCTTCCCCCTCTCTCCCCCTTCTTTATCTTAGAATTTCAATTGAATATGTAAATCCTAGATACCTACAAGGTTCTTTTTTATCCTGAAAGTGTGAATATTGAAGTATATTCGTAGTATTCGTAATAGCCACTAGGGAAACTTACAGTGGAGTACATTGTAGTACACAGGCAAAATTTCTTGATGTCAATTTGACCTGAAGAATCCTGACTGAGATTGACCTGAATTTCAGGTTAAATTCAGGTCAATTTCATGTCAATTTCAAATTGACCTGAAAAAAATTCACGTTAATTTAGGTAAGTTAAATTTTTATGTCAATTATAGCAACTAGGTAAACTTACAGTGGAGTACATTGTAGTGGTCACTAGGTAACCTTACAGTGGAGTACATTGTAGTGGTCACTAGGTAAACTTACAGTGGAGTACATTGAAACGGTCACTAAGTAAAGTTACAGTGGAGAACATTGTAGTGGTCACTAGGTAAACTTACAGTGGAGTACATTCGTAGTAGCCACTACTGCCATCCTTACAGACACAGTTGAAATCACAGCCATCCTTCCACTTCGCTCCCTCATCGTACACATGGTATGATTTGTCAGCCTTGCTCTGGAAGATACATTGCTCTAGAAAAGAAAGAAAAATCCTTCTTGTTTGATACCGGTTACTGTTGATGGAACATCCTGACCACAGTCAATGACTGATATTTAAACTTGCACACCTAAACACTTTTAACCAGAATGAATCTGTAGTGTTCACTTTAGTACATATACTTAAACGCTTAGTTTTGTTTACCAATTTTTGTTTGCTTTTATTCCAGAAAAATTATAACTGAAAAAGAAATTGTCCTTCTTCCAACTACACTTTTTTGGCATTATATTCCAAATGCAAGTTATTTTTTTTCCAACTACAAATTTACGTATGACCTGGGAGTACCGACATATTTATAAGTGACCTGGAAGATACAACATATTTACAGGTGACCTTGGAGAATCAACATATTCATATATGACCTGGGAGAAAAGACATACATGTACTTACGTGTGACTTGAGAGAATTGCACTGGCAAGATGGGGAAGGCATTGGGGAAGTTGACAGGCTTCTGTCCAGAAATGGTTCCCTGAGTTCCTGTTCCTGTGCCACTGATCACTTGTGATGGTTGACTGTATCCTGGAGGAAGTGTCTGAAGGTTACCAAAGATATCTGTAGGGGCAGGTGTGGGAAGAACCTCCGAACCACCATGGTACAGGTTCTGGAGGCCAGCCACATCACAGGTGAGGCGAGGACAGCACTCTCCTGGGATGGAAACTTGAGAACAGTAGCTAGGCAACGTCGACGGCAGTTGGGGACACCTGATCGAAGTCAAACAAGTTTTAAAAAGGTGAATAGTCAAAATATTGAGATTTTTTTCAGTTTTATCTATATATCACATTAATTCAGATATTAGTTTCTGATGATCGAGACTAAGAAAGGTGATCCCTGAAAAAGTAAGCTGCCATTAAAAGTTACTTTAATTAGCTCTAACACAAGTCGGTTTACCTGAGACAGATGTCACAAATGTATATGAAATACAAAAAGATGGCTTTGATTTGTTTCAATGTTTAAAATATAGTAAGATTTCCATTTCTCAGTTATAATGTGTTTACCTTGAGATACATTTGTATTCTCCCTTCTGAGAGTTCTCACAAGTACAAGTGTAGTCGCATCCATCACTCCAAGACTGGCCTTGTTTGTAAGTGTTTCCCTTGTATACACACACACCAAATCCTGTAAAACGCATATATTAAAGAATCTTTACAGTGCAGGTTAAACAGAAGGACTTGTGCTTGTAAACATACTACTAAAACGTGCATAACAAAACATCTACAACCCAGACTAGACAGATGAATGCTAAACACTGTAAAACACAGTAAAACTTTGATATTAATGCCCCTCTTTCATTTGCTTTCTCCTTTATGCCAAGATATATATATTTCCATGTCCTATTTTCTTCTCATTTTCCTTAGAATTTCTTTTTTTATAAGAGTATTTTTACAGAGGAAACAGCCTACCTCGGAACTTTTTTTTTTAATTTCAACATAAGGCCTGTGATTGAGACATGTTTATGCTAGAGTGTATTTTGACAGAAGACAGCATACCTAAGTTTTTTTTTTGTTTTTTTTTTTAATTTCAACATTAGGCCTGTGATTGAGACATTTTAATGTTAAGAGTATTTTGAGTTATGTGTATCAATTAACTGTAAGATGAAGTACTTCTTTAATGTAATTTCATTGCAAGGGAGATGGCTTTATATAAGATTTAAAATCTTGTTGCCAGATCCTATTCCTATTTACCTGTGTACTTATTATATATGACAAATGAAAATAAATATTGTTTAAACCAATAGTATTTTGACAGAGAACAGTCTACCTTCAGATCCTCCAGTGTATCCTGGTCCAATGCCTGGCTTGTTCCAGTTGGAGCCTGTGAAGACATTGTGTGTGCCGATGGGGAGAACGTTTAAGGTGTGAGGAGGAGGAGTGGCGGAGCCGTTGATGCCGCCATACTGAGGTGTTAGACTGATGCCTGTCTGGGTGGAACATACTGGTTTCTTACAACACCGGTCTTGTGGATCCTGTACCAACGAACAGGCTGCAGGCAGACCAGAGAAGGCTTGACATCTGTAGGGTACAAGTCAATATCTTGTTTAACGTTAGGCCAAGAAAGACAAGAGAACTAGTCATATCTAATACAAGCTTACATGTTGTTCGTAAATATAGCAGAATTGGACTGGGTCGATCGCCTGTGACCAGATAGCTCAAATGGTTAGAGTATCCGTCTAAAGTTGCAGGTGAGGGGTCTGAATCTGGGTCTGACCATGCATTTGTCCTCCCTTTCACATAACTGCAGGATCTATGTCTTTTCCCCTCTCACTTCCCTATTCTTTACTTTATGACGTTGTCTCCCTAAGCGCCTGTCTTCATATGACCTTAGCTTTTGTGAGGACGTTTTGAACCCCAAACAAACAAACTCTAAAACACTGAAGACATGTGATTAAATCATACATAGAGAAAACAGTATACGTTACCTTTGATCACATTTGTAGATGTTGAACGTGGCGTTTACACATGTACATCTGTAGTCACAACCATCATCCCACTTGGCGCCCTGGGCGTGTAGACTGTTGTCATTGTACTTACACATATCTGTCAACAAACAACAATAAATGCCATCATACTTAAACATTTTTTTTAATTATTTTATCAAACTTACACTTTTCAGTCAATAATGTCGTCAAACTTACACATATCTGCCAACAAACGGTGATAAGTGTCATCGTACTTAAACAAATCTGTCAACAAACTCCACAAAGAAACAAACAGGCGAGTAAACAGGATAGTTCATATTGAAAAGGAAAATGATGAAGAAAACCATATTTGAGATATAGTGCTGTAATTTTGGGAGGTAACTTTTCTTGGTCCTTTTCCTGAAACAAACTTGTGAGGATCTGACGACTTTTCTAATTGACAAACATCCTAACCACTCTCTACGAGACAAGCTTAAGGCTGATGTGACATTTTAAGTAATACCTTCTTCAAAATTAAAGTACTATTTAGCAGAACAAGCAATCTATAGCAGGTACCTGCATACAATAATTTGAATGGTAGTACTTGGGACGTAACAATTTTGTGTGTACTATGTACGTACCTGGAGGTTTGGTGCCAGTAGCTGTGGGGTACACCGCGGGCACTGTCACCAGGTGGAACGGTGTGGTTGGAGTGGTGGGTGGAGGGGTCTGGTTGAGGTCACATGAAGCCTTTTTACAACAACTGTCTCGTGGATCAGCAACATATGTGCACTGGGCGGGGAGGTTGTAGTAGACTGGACACCTACAACATAAACAGTCAACATCAAATCTATGTATAAACTCACACATAACAACATACCATTATATAATTATAACCTTATGGATCACAGATATCTGTACATATGTTGTTAACCTGTTTCTATTATGTCGCTGATCTGATCTTTCTCTGAACATGTCTTTCACCTGTGTAAATTATCCAATCACATCATTTACCTGTGAAATTATTCTCGGATCCCATCTTTCACCCGTGTCAATTATCCAAACCCATCTTTCATATTTGTAGTCATTATTTACACCTACCTGTTGTTACACCTGTATTGTCCTCTCTCCTCATCATAGCAGGTACACTGATAGTCACAGCCATCATTCCAGGTCTGGCCCTGGTGGTAAACTTGACCCTTGTATACGCATGCCTCTGTAATCACAAGAACTCAGAACATTCAGCCTTTATAATTCTACTGACCTGTACTTACTTCAAACATATTGTTGAACTCCACGATCATATTTTTCAGCTGGGTATGTAAACTGTGCTATAACAAAATACTTTTAATGAATAATAAAATAACATTTGACAGTTAAATAATTATAAGGGCTGGTCCAAATAACAAAATCTAACTGAACTGTTGAATCCAAAATAAATCATTTCTATCCATGGTTAAGTTTCCTGCCGATTTCTTCTATGCAAATTATGAATTCAATTCTACTGGTGGTAGCCCTAATCAAATTCTGTAGTCCTGGGTGGGATACATGTGTTACCAGTACTTGAAGTATCTAACTACTGCAAAACTCAAAATTCTAGTGGTGTGGAAATGCTTTCACTTTTTGCATTGAGGAAATTAGAGTGAAAATACTAACATAAATATATGAATTATATAGTTATATTGAATATATAGAAAACAGAGCCATTGCCAAGTGATCAGTTCGAAGAGTCAAAATACAAACATTTCCTCATGCAAGAATGTTCAAGTTTATATTATACAATGCATCGAGAATGATAGACTAATAATATTAGCATTTAATTATGAAAACTATATATACAATCATCCATGTTAAATTTGTTTAAGTTACCAAAAAAGAGAAGAGTAATTTAGAATTTTGTGTACACCAAAATTAATATGGGTATGTAATATAATCTAACAGTGAAATGACTACATGTGTACTATACTGACTGTTATTTCCAGTGGTGCCACCATATTGTGGGTTGATGTTGCCGTTGCTAGGACTACCGCCTGTAAAGGACTGTTGGACAGGTGTGGGAACCACAATAGGCAGGGGTGAGGTGGCACCCGGTACGGGCACACCACCTGGGGAAGTGGGACGCGGTGCGTGTGTTGGGTAGGTGTTGCAGTCTGGCACCACACAGCAAGGATCGCTGGGGTCAGCAATCAGACGACATGTGTTTGGTAGAGCGTCAAACGTTGGACATCTGAAGCGACATTACAAAACAGTATTTTTATGTATTCTGGAAAACTATAAAAATCTTATAAATGCCAGCTACAGTCAAAAATGTATTCAGATATCTTATCTGAGAAGTCCACAAATTAGTCTCTTACAGCAGGTGGTCTCTTAATTCAAGTTATCTTAACATCAAAATAACTATAATGAGGATTTTATAAAGCGGTCTCTTAACATAAGTGATCTCTTGATAGGGATGGTCTCTCTGAAAGATTGGATTGTACACATACTTGATCAAACCTATCAATAGATCATCACATCAAAATACCAAAACGTAAAGGGCAAATGTACCATGACAGCAACTATTATCATAACTATCCGACAGAGCCCATTAACCCTTTCACCACTGTAGACCATAATGGACTCATCCAGATCAATGCATGGTAGAGTCTTCTAAAGTTACATAGGGTTGAAAGGGTTAAGTTAAGGGTACTCGGCACATGAAACAAATTATGAAGCCAATATAATTTAATTGTTTTAACAGCTAAAACAAGATTGCAGCAATTCAATATTTTTATGTTTATTGACACTTTCGTTTCCCATGAAGTTTTTACTTTCAGAGTACCAGTTAGTTTTTAACTTCCTCAAAACACGCGAGAGATGTACATGTATAAAAGTTTAATATTGTCTAACTTGCCTGAGCAGTAAATAGCAGCATGTACGATTCTTTGTCATATTTTATCATAGTCCTCATCGCCGACGGTCGCCCGACATTCCACACAAGTCGACCCTCAAGGTGAGAATCCAGCTGACATGCCACCACTGAAGGAGATAGAAAAGAGAATTTTCCGGGGTTTGTATGCAAATTTTGCACAAATATTCAGGGATTTTTCAAACTTGGTTAGAAACCAGCTTTAGTTCACTTCCAAACTATTGACACTTGACAAGGAACAACAAATATCAGCAACCAATAAAAATGTCACCTTGCATCTCTGTAGCAATGATCATCAGCATAATATAGGTCAACGTTGCTTATGTATATCTTGATCTGGCTAGGTTTGATAATGTTCTATAAATAGTAACACCAATTTTGATCTTGACACCTTGAAATATGTACGCAAACAAGGTATTATCATACTTCATGTTGATATATGGAGAAATATAGAAAAATAATTCTTATGAATAGCAACATGAAGTCCCCTTTTAAATACGAACTGTATAAACTTTGATCAAAATCTGACAATGAAACAGCTGATGATTTTCTATTTGCAACAACAGTGTCCTTGGCCTTGACCTTCGAACCATGAAACACAACGATGTCCGAGGTATTACCATATCTGACCTTTGTATAAAGTTTGATGAAAATCTATAAAAGAATGAAGTTGATAGAGAGTATACATTGAATCGCGACGCATTAGGATGTGACAGGACACAACGGACATGGGCAACACTATATGCACCCTCCCCCCATTTTGTTGTGGAGGGCATTATTAAATGAACAACAAGTGTCCCCATTACAGTAGATTTGTCTCCCTCTTCATCCAAACACAACGTCCTCTTCACAAAAACAAATGTGTTCAAATTTCCACTACCATGAATATGTAATAGGAGAAATAGAAATGGCCAGATCGAGGTTTGAACTCAGGACCTTCCAAACTCTAGACGGACGCTCTAACTAATTGAGCTACCTGGTCGCTGACAATCTACCTAGTTCAGTTCTGCTACATTCCTTCCTCCTTCAACAAAGTCTTCGACCCCGAAGACACACGAGACCCTATACCACCTTCCATGAGTATATTTCGTTGGGCGCCAAATTTGTAACAGGAGAAAGAGAAATGCAAGGGACAGACTGAGGTTCGAACTCAGGACCTTCTGAACTCTAGACTGAAGCTCGAACCTTTTGAGCTACCTGGTCTCCAACGATCGACCTAGTCCAGTTCAGCTCCAAATATACAATGATCTATTTGAGGTAAAAAGTAGCTATCCAATATTTATTATTGCCAAGAAGAGTTCCAATTCATAGTTTCTATTCCACTCTGCATATGTTTCATTAAATAGAGTTATTTCCCTTGTCCTTGAAGGCAGACTCAATCTGTTCCGATATTGGGGCCTGACGACAACATCATCTACAGTGGTAGAGACGGAAATTTAGTTAAACCAGAAGTGACTAAACTCTTAGTTCAACAGCTGACCTCTATGGCTGATGATTAACCCTTTCACCCCTATGTAACTTTAGTAGACTCTACCATGCATTGATCTGGATGAGTCCATTTTGGTCTACAGTGGTGAAAGGGTTAAACCAGAGCTCAACTACTATTCTGACTTACTTGTTTGGAAGCCCGTGAAAGCAATGGCTTTTCTTCCCCTATTGGACAGGTAGGAAATGTTGGCATTTGCAGTACAATAGCTGAAAATCAAAAATAACACAGTTAAACCATCACAGAGCACAGTTCACTTTTAGGCACCAACCTCAGTTTCTTTGTGACATGTTTATCTACAAGAAAAAAAATGATGGTTCTTCAGGAACAAAATCGATGTTAGTCTTTTATGATGGAATTTCATTTGTGGTATATTATTCATTGAGAGATATTTCAGTATATGAATCTGCTCAATTGTACATAAAAACCACATGAATATCACAGAAACTTCACATAAATTCACAAATGTAATGACAGCATACAAACTCTTGAATCTTATGAGGAAAAGCATTGCTTTTTCTGGGGACTTTTTGGGGCCGATAATGGGCAGGACCCCATTCCCAATTGAAACTATTTCATGTTTCTGCTGAATTCCCAATTTTGCAGTGTACTTATTTTCTTTCCAATATTAAAGTACATTTTCCTCCCAAAATGAGACAAAAAGGCCCAATCCCAAATTAACGGGGAAAAAAACCCCTGAAAAGGTCTTTTCATTCAGACTTGTAGTATCTGCCAATCATCACATCTCTCAATGACTATAGCTGTTAGTTTACTGTAGTTGGAATTCAATCAACTTTGTATAAAAGAACACCTGAATTAACTTGATACCCACCATCGCCGGTTGATTTTCTTGAACCCTCGTAGACTAGTTCCAATATTGTCACCACACGACAAGGCCAGCTGTCAACAGATTACGTAGGAGATGTATTCATAAATGTACAATGGTCATATAGTGTGGGTTTTTTTCATGTTTATTTAGAAAAAAGTTCAAATTAGATCAACTAATTAGATCACAATCAACGTTGAATAGGAGGTTCGATACTATTGGGACTGTGGTTTTATGATCGCCATCAAGGAGTGTTTGGAAAATCACCTTCCCCATTAACCCTTTCACCCCTAGGTAACTTTAGTAGACTCTACCATGCATTTATGGGGATGAGTCCATTATGGTCTACAGTGGTGAAAGGATTAATAGCAATAATTAACCCTTTCAACACTATGCAACTTTAGTAGACTCTACCATGCTTTGATCTGGATGAGTCCATTATTGTCTACAGTGGTGAAAGGGTTAACACATATTCCATCAGAACCAAACCTAACATGATTGCGTAGGTTACCGTTGCTTTAACTTTGCCATTGATGTTGTTTTTGACTCATTATTGTAAGCGTACCTCTGCCCATCCTTTGTCTGAGGTAAGCCTTCGCCAGACCGCTGTAAAAGCGCCGCTGCCATTCCCATTACGATTGGCTAACGTGCCGGCAATGATTGTGGTGTCCTTCTTGGTGAGCGGAATCTCCACCGACTGGTTCAGGCTCATGTGACTGATTTCTATACTAGGTATGCTGGATCTGAGAATGATTGGGGAGCAAAAATATAGCAACAGCACATCACGACTTTTTCAACTTTTATTTTCATGAAATTTTATTTTCATGAAATTTTATTTTCATGAAATTTTATTTTCATGAAATTTTTATTTTCATGAAATTTTGTTTTCATGAATATTTATTATTCACTTTTCAGAAATATATTTTACATAGTTTCATAAATAGGTGTATTCATTTACAGAAATTATACTTATTTTAAAGAATACTTATTTTCAAGAGTGACCTTTGTAGTTATTCTTACAAAATCATGTTTTCGAAAAATAGTTATCTTCAAACACTTATTTTCACAACTTGGTAGTTGTTTTCATGAGTTTTTATTTTAATAACACTAATTTTCAGAAATATATTATTTTACATACTTTCATAAATAGGTGTATTTTTTCCACAAATACTTCTTCAAAGGATACTTATTTTTAAGAGTGACCTTAGTAGTTATTTTTACAAATTCACATTTTCGAAAAAAAATATTTTCAAACACTTATTTTGGCTTATGTTTATTTTTACAAACACTTATTTTGACATATTTATTCTTACAAACACTTATTTTCACAACTTTCAACTTTCACAAATAGTGAAAGTGGGTGGCAGTAATAGAAATATAGATTTGTTTTTTGCCTTTAATACCTATAACTGTTTAATTCATCGTCCATGTCAGGATCTGCGTCAAATACATCTGTTGCATTGATTCCCAATGTCACCATTCCCTGCAGACATAAAAAAATAATAATTACACTTACGTACCTTTTAATTTTGATAGAATACTGTACAGGAATCATATTACCAAGGAATTTTCTATAAACAACGATGTCAAATCAAGGAATTTTCTATAAACAACAATGTCAAATATAGCAGTTCTAGACAAATTTCGCCTAATATCATATCTCTTCGACAAATGGCAAGTCTATGATGAGGAATATACTGTGTTTTGTTTTTAATCGTCTGAAATTCTACAAGTGTTTTAATATTTTTGCTTTCAGATGATAATTTAACAAGAGTTCCAGAGGGCCTGTATCACTCACCTGTTTCTTTTGTTACATGAAACTGACATATAGGTAACTTAAGACTGAATTTGGTAACTAGAACACAAGACAATTTAACATCTCTTAAACAGTTCTTAAGATATTGCTATTTGAAATTTGAATTTTTTAAATTTCAAAGCTTTTAACCCACATTGACCTTTGACTCTGGCTAGCACTTAAAGTTGACCTTTGACCTCATTTCTGTAATAAAGAAAACAGATCAAACAGCTGGTCCACATCACATACCCAAATATTATGACTCTAGGTCAAATGGTTCTTAAAATATTGTTGTTTGAAGTTTTTAACATATTTTACCCCTGTGACCTTGAAACTAAGTCAAGGTCATTTTAATGAGGAAAGTTTAAAGCACTCCATCTCAGGTACCAACTGGCCAAATATCATGACCCTGGACCTTCTGGAACTTGAGAAGAAGATTGTTAAAGATTTTAACTCATGTTGACATTTGACCCCCGACTAGCACTTGAAGTTGACCTTTGACCTCATTACTGTAATTAAAAAAAAGATTTGCACTGCTGGTCTTCATAATATACCAAAGTATTATGACTCTAGTCCAAATGGTCTTTAGGATATTGTTGTTTGAAATTTGTAACATATTTGACCCCTGTGACCTTGAAAGTAAGTCAATGTCATTTTAATGAGGAAATTTAATAGCACTTCATCCCAGGTACCTATCTTGACCCCAGGTCCTTCAGTTCTTCAGAACAAGTTGTTAAAAAGAAAGAAAAAGTTGACGGACGCCGCAGTACGGCAAAAGCTGGCATGGCTCTCCGTGCCAGGTGAGCTAAAAACCTTACATGTACACATGCAGTTGCCATTACAAATTTCAAAATTTACAAAATTCATCTTTAAAAATTACTTAAATTTTATTCCCTCCCACAGTAACAGATTCTGTATAAACAATGAAACAAAAAAAGGCTCTAGGATTGTTACAGACAAAACAATCTTCTACAAAATCATTCATCCCGAATCTGTTTTATATTTTGATGCACTGATGTTTTTACATCATAATGATAGTACTTCATACATCAGAAACATGCTTCACAATTAAATAGTTTACGTAAGTATATGAAATGGTGCCAAAGGTTTTCTACCAGTTTCTTTTTTTTTCCAATAAAATATTACAAATTACGTATACTAAGTGCTTTTCTGGAATAAATGTACGGGAGGGGTGGGAAGCACTTTTTCAGAGACCCCACCACCCATCTAATATTAAAAGTGGTTAATAATAATAGTAGGAATTGTAGGCAGATCTGGTTTAATCATCCATAATATAATTAAACATATACCCACCTCCCCCATTTGATTAATTGTGGACCAGCCCTAGCTTACTCCCACCTCCCCCGTATGATTAATTATGGACCAGCCCTAGCTTACTCCCACCTCCCCC